>WSLN01000386.1:0-15890 GCA_019677355.1 Ceratobasidium sp. 370
CCCGGCTGTCGCGTCCATTCCGATGTGCGATATCGAGTGCGCTTGAACAGGACCCCGAAGTGCGCAGTCAGCCGGTGAACGAGCAATTCAAGAAACTGATCTCCGTGCCATTCCAAACTGTCGGGCATACGTTTGGGGTTGATGTGGTGATAGTTGTTGACGGACTCGAAGAATGCGAAGACGAGGGTGGAGTAAACCAAATACTGGACGCCTGCTTCAAGGATTCGTCTGGCCTCCCTGTCAAGTTCTTGATTACCAGCCGTCCGAATCTAGGAATATTGGACCGTATGCGAGCCAGCCAGGGTACGGGTACGCGATCGGAATTGAAATTGCACCAAGTCGATCGTACAGTCGCTCGGGAGGACGTCAGAACATACCTGAGGGCCAGGCTTGAGCGGTTCGGTCTGGCTGACGAGGATCTCGAGTTTCTCGTACAGCGATCAGGGCCGTCGTTTATCTACGGAGCATCTGTCGTACGATATCTCAACCGGGGCAACATCTCTGCAGAGGCCGATCGGCTGAAGCTATTACTGGACACCTCTCTCTTCTCAGAGGGCGGGAACAATACGGATAATGACGTGATTTATACCGCGATGCTCGAGCAGGCGCTTGACGATAGCGATTTACACGACTCTGGAAAAGTCGAGGTGATGCTGATGCTTCGTACTTCGGTTTGCACAGGAGGGCATCTGACAGCCGGCGCCGTGGCAGAACTGCTGAGGCTGGATTTCCCTACGTTGATGAATACCTCGCTGCTTCGTTTACTCCCGACATTGCATGTTCCAGACGCGAGCGAGCCGGGAATAACGCTATTCAAGTCGTTCTTGGAATATCTGGCGGACCCACAGCGCTCCGGCAGGTTTCACTGCGATGGTGATAGGGATAATGGATTGATTGTACAGTCATGCCTCGATCTTCTCTCCGCAGTGAGCCCAGCATTTAACGTCTGCAATCTCGATTCAGCTTGCCTGCTTGATAGAGAGGTGGATGGCTTCAATGAGAGGACAAACGAAGCGATCTCCGAGGGACTGTGGTATGCTAGCCAGTATTGGGGCACGCACCTCAGGCTGGCGGAACTGTGCGGTGAACTTTTAGCTGCTCTTCAGGGTTTTTTGTCCAGGCGACTGCTGTTATGGATGGAGATCGTGAATCTCAAGCGCAACTTGCCCGAGGCAGCCGAGCTACTCTATAGTGTGCACAGATGGATTCAGGTATGTGGGACGTGCGTCGGTGATGGACCAGTACCGATTGAATCGCAGGAGGTCGAATGCCCAATCGCCGTGCGGGACCTCGTTCTTGACGCATGGCAATTTGTGGCCGCATTCTCGTCAAGTGCGGTTTGTGAGAGCACGCCGCATATCTATATCTCTGCGCTGCGATTCTGGCCTGCGCATCGACCCGTATCCAGACACTACCTACCTATGCTTCAAAGCGTTGTGAAGGCAACAGGGGTAAGGGTTGGGATCAGCGGAGAGATTGGACTGGCTCTGGATGGCCCAGTGACGAGGATAGTGAACTCACCGCGAGGTTACAACATCATTGGTGGAGCAGCAGGCACAAGCTCGTGCCCTGCGACTGTAGGTACCAGGCAACCCGTGGATGAGCCAGTTGAGAGCGGGGTCAAATCGGTTGCGTACTCCCCCAACAGCACATACATTGGGTCTGACTCTTCTGACAACACCGTCCGGATCCGGGACGCACACAATGGCAAACCTGTGGGTCAGCCACTCGTCGGTCACACAGACTGGGTCAGGTCGGTTGCGTACTCCCCTGACGGCGCCTACATTGCGTCTGGCTCTTATGACCAGACCGTCCGGATCTGGGACGCACAGACTGGCCAACCTGTGGGTCGGCCACTCGTCGGTCATACTGCATCGGTCTTGTCGGTTGCGTACTCATCCGACGGCGCATACATTGCGTCTGACTATTCTGACAAGACCGTCATGTACTGGGACGCACACACTGGCCGACCTATGGCTCAAACACCCATCGATTACACAAGATCGGTCTTGCCGGTTGCGTACTCCCCCGACGGTTCATACATTGCGTCTGGCTCTGATGCCAACACCGTCCGGATCTGGGACGCACACACTCGCCGGCCTGTGGGCCAGCCACTCGTCGGTCACACACACGAGGTCTCGTCGGTTGCGTACTCTCCCGACGGCGCAAACATTGCGTCTGGCTCTGGTGACAAGACCGTCCGGATCTGGGACGCACACACTGGCCAACCTGTGGGTCAGCCACTCGTTGGTCACACAGACTGGGTCAGGTCGGTTGCGTACTCCCCCGACGGCGCATACATTGCGTCTGGCTCTGATGACAGGACTGTCCGGATCTGGGACGCGTACACCGGCCATTCCTTCTTGCAGCCGAGCTCCACAGACATACATACACCAAATCGCTCACTAGTTCCCTCTCCACTTGCTCGGTTCTTCACACGCTCCTCAAGGAAGCCTCATCTTGCCGTCACAAGCCACCCTATTCCCACCTGTGCGTGCAGCGACCTTGATCCTTTCCAAGCTCACTAACCCATTTATTCCTATGTTCTCTGTACTCAAATCCCATAGTTGAACAGCTACTACATCGTTTGACACTGAGCGAAGAAGGGTGGGTGGTGAACGCTCACCAGGAGCGACTCATCTGGATTCCGCAGGAGTTGCGAGAGTTCGTCTTGATCCCACCTGCTCTAAATAGAATCCCGCTCGGCGATCATCTCGTGCTCGATTTCCGTGACGCCAAGCTTGGGACGGACTGGCGGGGTTGCTTTGACTCGAGTCGACTTTAGTGAATTTTCTCACTAGGAGCCAGTGGTATTGTATCCTCTTTCAACTGTAGTTCACTCTGCCAAGTATTGCGTTGCGCATTTCACTGGCTCATGTATGCTCTCACCGTAGTAGTGGGCTTGGCCTCTGCTGTCGTTCCTCGTCTGGTTCCATATCTTGTTCTACGATGAAATTCTAGAATCGACAGCTTGTTTTTGCGAGTACGAATGTAGACACAAGAATCTGCGAAGAGACGAGCGTAGTCTATCGAGAGGAGCGCTTGGTGTGGGCGTTTGTTCCAGACTCGAGCAGATTGCTTGAGTCCGTAAAGAGCTTTAACAAGGTGGAGGACGCGGTCCGTGCCATCATGAAAGCCAGGTGGTTGCTCCATGTAAATCTCTTCGGCTAGAACACTGTTGAGAAAGGCACCAATGACATCCATTTGATGGATGTCTAGGTCTAGGAACGATGCAAGTGTGCAAAGCAGTCGGAAGGCATCGAGCCACAATACAGGTGTGAAAGTCAGTTCATAATCCACCCCCTTGACTTGGGAATAGCCTTTTGCGACAAGGCGTCCTTTGTAGCACACGACAATGCCTTCCGCATTGCGCTTTTTATTTATGACTCATCCGCATTTGATAGCCTTGATCCCACTAGGTAGCTTTGGCAGCTCAAATGTCCCTGTAGCCCACAATTTGGCGATTTCTGTTCCAGTTGCTTCACGCCAGAATTCTCGATCTGGACATTTCATTGCTTCAGTGTAGGTAGGTCGAACACCAAGTTGCTTCCAATAGATGCTAACACTTGGTCCATGTATGCTGTGTTGTGACCCTTGTAAGAGTAGGAGACAACTGGTTTGTAGATTAGATTAATCAACTAATAAAGACTAATCTAGTGATGTCACATGGGTAAATCCTGAGATTCCTGTGCCCACATGCAGGAATTTGAGCCTTGAGCACGTGCCTGCGCCTGCGCCCACCTGCAGGAATGCGGGACTCTCAGGGAATCTCCCTAATTCCTGCACTTCCCTGAGAACACATGGGAATGTGGGAATTGTGGGCATGGCGGGTACACAAGAGTGTGCAAGAGTGTGTGAGAGTGTGCAAGAACAGGCGGGAAAGTCAGGCACATCGGGTGTGCGAGAGTGTGTGAGAAAGGTGGGAAAGGTGGGCATGGCAGGTATGCGAGAACGTGCAAGCACAGCCAGGAATGTGCGCAATCACAAACGAGAGAGCTAATGAAATGTATTATAGCATGTTATGGGTCTACATGAACAACAGGCACTACTCTTGGGCAATAGCTACAGTTGCACATGAAGGCATGACACACTCATTTCTCAACCCAGTTCTATCAGTGTGAAAACATGAGATTGGACAAAAGCTGCTTACTGGTTGGTAATCAAAGTGGGCTTGAGTACAACTTGAGCACACATGGTGATTTCCTGCTGTTTCACAAGTGCAGGTAGGCCTTGGGGGCCATGGGCAGGGGATTGGTCGAGTGGGGGGCAGGAACTGGTGCTGAGGAGGTCAAGGGGTGGGCTGTGGGGACAGAGGCTGTGTGAACGGGAGGCACTCGGGAAGACAAGGCCTGCTGGGCGATGGGGGCAGATGCGAGCTGCGAGTCGGAGAGATTCGAGGCCTGGTGGTAGGGGTATGAAGAGCTAGGATGAGACTTGGTGGGTGTGTTGGCGGGGGTGGCGGGAGCATAGTGGTAGGACAAGCACTGTTTAGGAGTGGGAGCGTACTGGGTGTTGATCACAGTGGGGTACGAGTTGAAGTGGGGACGCAAGTTGGCGAGGACATGTGCCATGGTGGGCAGGGGCGTTAGAGACTGTGGGAGACAGTGCGGCAACATGGGCTGTGTAGCTTGTGGGTGTCGTTGTTAGGTGGGGATGTGAGCGCCGCTATGATGGTTGTGGTTGTGGTTGTGGTTGTGGTCGGGGTGAAACAGGTGTTGACCATTTGATTTAACTCCTGCTCATGTGAGCAACTTGCAATGGGAGGAAACAAACATTTTTATTCGCACAGAGCATGAAGGAAAATACATTGTACAGCACGGAAAAGGGGAAAAAAGTAGTCTATGCATCAGCTTAGCTTTCCCTGCAGCCTCTCCATGAAGCAGGAGTGTCAGAATGCCTGGCTTGACCAAACCGGCCTTTGAGTATGATCTGAGCAAGGTGGTGGCTTGAATAGTATAGGGCGCCAGGTTGTGGTGACATTTGCTCACTATTGAGCTGGCAAATGAGAATGCACACTCCATGTCTACACTAGATGCTGTACACAAAATTTAGTTAATACACACAAGTGCAAGGCTAGGCACTCACTAGGTGTGCTAAGCACATCTAGAGCCATCTGTGTCATCCTGTTATATTCGTGCCTAGCAGCACACTGATGATCCCACCATCCGAGTGGATCGTTGATAATGGGGCTGCCTGTTGAGGAGGTTAAAGGTTGCACTATAAGTTAAGTAAATAACGCAGATATTGTAAAATTATTAGAAAGAACAGGCATACTGTAAAATTATTAGAAAGAACAGGCATACTGTAAATGAAGTCCTTCACTGGGCATGCAGATGGGGGCTTGTTGGGTCTGAGTTTTGAGTACATTGCCTCAAGATATCCCTGAACAATTGTTAGTGGATGAATGAAGTGATACTACAAAGCATACCTCAGAATATCCAAATTGTGAGCCTCCAGACACTGTAGGCACCTCCTCAGTCACTGGCTTGTAGTGTTCATGCCAGCACTGTTCTGCTATCTCCACAGCCTTTTCAACCCAGCTAAGCCCCCAACCCACTGCAGCCAAATAATAAACACAAATTGACCGGTGAAAGACTGTGAGAATCGTCAGATGTATTGAACAGAACACAAGTCAAATACACATGTGCATTGTGAGGTGGTAAAGGTCGGACTCATCAGTTTTTTGGTAATACTTGTTGAGTACTTCACATGTGCAGTTTGCCGCATGCCAGATGTATAGTGGCAGTGTGTCATTAACACACATCTTGCTATATCTGTTGTTATGTGTGTTGTAATGCACAATAACATTGGCTAGCAGAGGGACACTGGCTTGAGAGAGGATTAGTGTCACAGTGTGTAAAGGCTAACCAAAATAAGTGTGTATATGCACTGTGAGTAACATGAGACACACCTTGAGGACGCCTAGCAGGTACCAAAGCACCTTTATGTCTGCCACGTTAAACACCAAGTTGTGTTTTAAAAACTGCGAGGCCTTCTGCCACTCAAGACTACATACAGGCTGGTTATTATCCAAAACTAACAGAAACAATGAAAAAGCACTCACATGGCTGGCCAGGTACGCTCTGTATCCTCAAGCATAAGTCCTGTCGAATTGCAGCAAATCTGCTGGTCACGCCTTATGTTGTGTGGTCTTGCAACTGCCAATGCAGCGCAGATAGCAAGAAACTCCTTCTTGGCCTTTGGCCTGTAGCACAAGCGATGTGCGAATCTAGCACACTGTATTTGTATGAATTAGATATCGCCATTAGCATAGTGGTGAAAACATACCTTGAACAGAAACTTGACGATATGAGCCTGTTCAAGCAGTGCTGGCGACCCTGCTTCCATTTTGGGCACAACAATCTCCCCATATTCCTCTTCATCCATCTCACCCAGAAGTTCCAAGGTGTCAAACCCGTCATCATCTTCATCGATATCTTGATCCTCAGGCTACATAATAAAATGAGAAAATTCAATAATAAGGAAAGCTCTTGCTTACATTGTGCTCACGGCATTCTTCAATTTTGGTGCCCCCTTCCTGAGCACAGGCAGCAGCCAACTGCTCGCGCTTTGTGCGAAACAGAAACATTATAGCCTGCAAAGTGTTAAGCAAAATTTTTGAGTGATGTATGAAGTAAATACCTTGACGACCAGGCCAACTACATGCAAGACACAGTGCACACGCGATGCCACACCCTTGAGTTGCTTGAGATCATAACGTTCCAATTCATTCATCATTGCAGCATTATTCAACGCGTTATCACACACAACAGCCAAACCTGCAATGTTTTAGTCAGTGCATCGCCATGTGTTGTTGACTGGACTACTTGATCCTCAATTTTAAACTTGAACATGGCAGTGTGCAAGACTCATGCAAGTGCAACACCAGTGTGCAAGTCACTGAAACTATGCATATAGTCAGTATATGTAAGGATCAAAGGTCATAGATGACCTACTTCAAGCACTCAAGGACAAATCGTTTAATTGAGACTGATGAGTTTGGTAGTTGATGGAGTTGAAATATCACAATGCCAAGAAAATCATGCCCATTGCCGCTTTGAAAAAGGTCTAGGGCAATGTGAAAGACCCCAGTTTGCCTTTAAACAGCTGTACCATTATTATACTTGTAACATGCAATCACCAGAGTTCTCACCTCAAGGTGTTTGATGATATCTGTTTGTGTCACGCGTTGGCGCTCTACCAAGGTCTTTAAGTTCAAGGAATAAGCGATAGAGTCAGTAACGCTCCTATTAGACAGGAGGTCAAGTTCTTGTCGTTTTGGACCAGAACTTGACCATCTTAAATACAGGACAGAAAACAACAAGCAAGGACAAACGGACATCCCGTCCGACACTTTATCAATATGCAAAACCATAACCAATAGTACAAGATCCATAAAGCCGATGGTGTGATCCTTCCATCTCCAGTGGCTGTGTCATATAAGCGCCGCATCGATGAGCGATTCGGTGCGCCCGTCGATGTGGTTACCATTTCTGTTGTTACACCATTAAGCGCCGCATCGATGGGCGAATCGGTGCGCCCGTCGATGTTTTCCAGACTCTTGTTAGTGTCAAGTCAAGACAGTTTGGGTGGTCTTGTATATGTGTTGGATATACTTGCTAATAGTATTGCGATGCAGCATCCACTTGTGCGCATCTGGATGCAATAATTTTCGCAACTGGAATTACATATATTAGTTTTAGCTATGCACAGGTTAGGGATACTCACATAGCGGTCACCAACAATCATGAATGGGAAGGTGCTCTCAGCTGTCCAAAGCGCGAAGTACTCGTGTACCTGCTTGTTAGTCATGCTTGACAAGTGGCCACCAGTGATTCCAAACCCGTCAGGCTGCTGGTTGCGCCCCCACTGTGGAGGGCAAAGATCCTGAATTTTGGGTCAGATTTTCAAGGTTTTTGGGTTTTCAATTGCATGTACTGTGAGCTGTTTTGTGTTGCAAATATGTAGGTTATTACAAGGTCGAAAACAATGCAAGTAAAGCCTGATGGTCTAGTGGATAGATCACTTGTTTGTCCTGCTGACATACACAGGGTCTGTGGGTCATCAGTTCAAACCCCATACTGATTGTGTTTTTTGACATTATAATTAGCACTAAAGTAACTAATATGAGATATGATTATGTAATGTTCCCAAAAATGGAAATTTCCTTTTTTGGAAATTGCTATAAATGGACAATTGCTCCCCTGGCTTGTATCTTTTCAGTAAATTTCAACCAAAATTTCCAAATGTTTTGACCTGAAAAACTAGTCAATGGAGCAGGCACCACAAACATGAAATTCAGGTCCTTTGCAAGAAGTGGGGGCAGAAACCTGAGAGGGATGATTTGACCCAAAAACAGCCCATGCTTGAAATAGTCAAGATTGTACACAAATTGTAGGTCTTTCTACATGACATTTGGCAGGATGGGCATGGAAAAACTGGAAAAAATAGCTGGAACAGGCACTCTAGTTTTTGGGGTGTTTGGTTCCTCTAGTGGTACCAATGTACAGAGCTACTAAAGGTGATGTAGCACTACATAGCACTACATAGCCTACAGTAGCTGGGCAGGGTTTTGCTGACAGACCACAATGGAACTCAGGCAGTCGAAGGAGTGTTGTCCACCTCGATTCCAGCCAGCATGGGCTGTGGATGATTTTCCAATTGATCATGACCCTGAGACCAGGACCAAAACGTCCAAGTTCAGCTCTGAGCCCCATAGGCAGAATGAAAAGCTACCAGAGATTAGACTCTGAGAGCTGTTCAGGTCTGTTGGTTCGGCATGCTTGCTGCTTTTGTGCCATTAAGCAAGTCAAGAAGAATGAATGGTGAGAATGTCGTATAGCAACTTATGCTGTATTACATCTGCAAGTCGTGACCAGCTCTGGGAAGGTTCTGGGAGCCTCCGGAGTGTTGCGAGTTCGCTTCACTCCCCCCAACTTTTCTTGTGGCTCACCCGCTTCGCCACTGGCCTTAGGCCACATAGGCTGTTTGTGCTTCTCGGACTCTGGCTTGGTGTACACACCATTCATGGCTGTGCTATGTATGACTCATGGAATGTGCATCTTGTGCTGATGCTGCACCCACAGTCACCTCTGTATGACTTGCTACTCAACTTGTGGTATAAATACAGCAGTGTGCAAGCCTGGATTCTCCAGCTTGCTACCCCTCATCTTGCTCATTTCACTTACCTGAGCTCCCTAGCGGGACTCTTCAGTCTGGCTGTAACAGTCAACCACTTTGTACACTTATTACAGCGTACCCCTTTGAACCCTCTTAGCCCACTAGGCCTTAGCCTTCATATCGTCCTCTCTTCGTCACCTTCATGCTCCACACATCAGTACTGGTGTGCAGCCACAAGACCACACCTTGTTGCACCACCTCCACCTTCGCCACTTCGTCACCTCATCAGATCTCGCTAGGTCATGACACAGAGCCTCCAGAGCAACCCTCCTTATGGCCAGAGCGGCTCTGGAAGAGCTCAGGGGCCAGCACAGGGCCCAGTGCTGATATCATCTGGTGTATGCTACATAGCTAGTTGTCAATTGAACATAACTTTTCATCCAGCCAGCCAAAACTGTTCCCTTGAGCACCAAAGGCTCTAAATGCTGGAAACTACCCCCATGCAAGTCAGCAGGCTGCAAGTGGGAGCAGTGTGAGTACTCACCTGGGAGTCCACACTCCTTGCTGCAGGAACAAGGATGGGCAAGCTTCTTGAACTTGGGCACCAGCAAACACATGTGCCATATTAGGATACTGTACCTGTCATATAATTAACCACATGGTGCTTGCACTGTGTGACAAAAATTTTGGTTTCACCAGTGCCATTTCTCACCTGTCAGGTTTGCCCAGTAACCACAGTGTGGGGGTGGCATATATGGCTTCGTCGCAGTGGCTGTGAGTGAGGGATGGTTTCATCATTTTTTATGTTTTTTCCCTAGCCTTGCAGCTGCCAGCATATAACATCATCGAACACCATTTTTTCTCCTTCATACTCTCTCTTGTTTCCCTTGTTCTCGACCTCAGACCCCCCTCCCTTGCTGCTTGATAACGTGATTCTATTCATCACTTGTTTTGTTGGTATTTTCCCTAGTCATGTTGTTAATTACAGCTTATTGCTCTGTGGCAGCCCTGGAGGAGGCAGCTGAGCAAGCCAAGCAAGGTTTTGAGAGCATACATCATTTGTTGTGAGTTCGCTTCACTCACCCCCAACCTTTTTTCTCGTGGCTCGCCCGCTTCGCCACTGGCCTTGGGCCGCGTAGGCTGTTTCCACTTCAGACGTGGTGTACGTGCCATTCACGGCTGCGCTTTGTATGACTCACGGGTACGCACGTCCTGTGCCAATGCTGCGCCTGCAGTTTCCACTGTATGACTCGGTCCCTAGATAGTAGTATATATACAGCGGTGCGCAAGCCTGGATCCTCCAGCTTGCTACACCTTGTCTTGCTCACTTCAAGAGCTCCTTAGTGGGACTCCTCAGTTTGGCCGTCACAGTCGACCACTTCGTTCTCGTACTACAGCGTATTCCTTCGAACGCTCTTAGGCTACTTGGCCTTGGTCTTCATTTAGTCCTCACCTCCTCTGCCTCATGCCAATTAGCCATGAAACCACGCTTCGCGTCGCCACCTCCACCTTCGCAACTCCATCACTTTGTCGCGTCTCACTAGGTCGTGACATTGTGTAGCAAGCTTCCACACGCGAACCTGGAGCTAACACCGTGGTCATCCTATCGCCCAAGGAAATCTCCCTCAACATGTCGCAGCAAGGATCCCACCTGGGATCAACCCACAGCCACCAGACACGATACCAAACCCGACTACAGTCCGCCCTTGGAGGGGACTTCTCAAGAACCAGGGGATCAACCCCAACTACACCCACAGAACAGGACATCACCAATGGGGAACAACGCACCCAATCAAGGAACTCCCAGCAATCAATGCCAGGAGGATTACCAGAAGAGGAAGAAGAACCCACCATCGTCATGGAGGATGTCCCCCAACCAGAACCAGAAGAAGCAGAGGCGCCTCCCATGGTACGAGTACTCCCCCGACTGAGTATCGGTCCCGAACAAGAAATGGTGGTGGGTGCGGGATCAGTCCACATTGAACCCGAGCCTAGCAATGAGGACAGCGAATATCAATACCATCCCCTTGCGGGACGAATCCCTGTGTGCTCGAGAAGAGGAACTCCCAGGGCTACGCCAAGAAGAGCCTCCCAACCCCTTCCTAGACAACAAGAAGATGAGCGCAACCCAGTTCCGCCACAGCCTCAACCAGCCGCACATCTTCCTGCCGACCCTGAGCCCAACCTTCCGGAACCAGTGGCAGTGGCCCCACCCCAGTACCAACCACCAGCGCAACCCCTCGCACAGCCCCAAGTAGAAGAACCCCCTTTCGATCCACAAGCTGACCCTGGCTTCCAGAACATCGTCTTGGCCCTACAAGCAGCAATGCAGCCCCTCCTACCAGAAATCGCCCAGCGAATCCAGGAATAAATCGACATAGAAGAAGTTGAGGATGGGGTAGATTGCATCCGAAGACGGCTTGAGGACTTCACCGAAGGAGCCACCAACCTAAACTGGTGAATAACCGAAATCGAACACAATCTGGTCCGGGCAGTAAACAACAGTTACGAGGCTCACCAAGAGGCACAACATGCCAAGACAGCAATTAACCAAACACCAGCATGGGTCGATGACCTCTTAAGAGGAAACAACGAAGTCCTCAAAGCCATCAAGGAACTACGAGAGGAAAGCAGCACTACAATAGCCATACTCCAGACGCTGGATGATCAAGTAACTACCCTCGACAAGAAAGTAGACCAAATCTCGACAAAGACACTCCTGGCAGAAGCCCCCCAGTCCACGCGCCGGGATATTCCACCACCTCATAGATCCCCCTCACCTCCTGGCTCCCCAGACCGCTGCTCTCGATCCCGAACTCCATGACGAGAACGGCGCCAACAATCCAGGTCCCCTGAAACCGAGCGAATCCCAAAAGGGGCAAAGGCAAAGAAACCAGAGGCCTTCGAGGGAAAAAGGAAGGACGACGAGGCCGAGCTCTTCCTAATGAGGACGGAAGTTTACTTCAGGGACTACCCCAACGCCTTCACAGACGAAAAGAAAATCTCCACCACTCTGGTGAACATGAAGGAGGGCCCAGCCTCCCGATGGGCAAAACCCCTACTTAGGAAGCTCCTAGATGGGCTGGACCATGAGGCATTACGCTCCTGGGACAGCTTCAAAAAGGCCTTCCTCCTTGCCTTTGGGGATCCAATCAAGAAGGACCGCGCCATAGAAAGCATCCAAAAGCTTACCCAAACCCGATCCGTTTCAGAATATGCATCCCAGTTCCAAACACTCATGGAAGACCTAGACTGGGACGACAAAGCACTAATCGATCGATTCAAAGGAGGACTCAAGGATAACGTCAAAAAGGAATTACTCCGCATGACAATACTACAAGACGTCTCCTGACTAACCCTAGGAGAATGGATCGAATATGCCACCAAAACGGACGACATCCTCTACGCCACCTGAGGGACCAAAGAAGCCATCAAAGGAAAGGCCAACACAACTCCCGAAAAACAGACAACAACTGCAGGGAGCATGCCCAAACGGGTCCCACAGGCAGTCATCAATAGGTGCAAAAAGGAAGGATGGTGTATCAAATGTGGCTGCAAGAGCCATATGATCAAAGAGTGCCAATCAAAATGGAGCGAAGAGGACCAAGGGGACAAAGAACCGATCAAAGGGAAGGAAGCCCAGATTGAGGAGATTAGGGAGGACAACTCCACCGCATCAGAATTGGAAAACTAGAACGGCCTACTGAACCCATGTCTGTAGGCAAGGATACCCAAGATCGTAGACATGTATATTACCTCAAGAAATCCAATAACGACCCCAACTGCTACATCACGATCGAAGGAATCACGGAACCCACCTCAACACCCACTGACTCCGGCTCCTCCCAGAACTTCTTGGACATTTCCTATGCCTGAAAAAACCACATTCCCCTTATCAAACTCTCGCACCCCCGCACCGTCATCGCCATTGATGGAAACGAAACAGCACAGAAAATTCGCTTTCGGGCAAACCTTAACTTCACCCTAGAAGGAAGAAACTTTAAGGGACGTTTCTATGTGATGCCTCTTGGGGACACTCAGGCCATCCTAGGACAAGAAAGGTTAACTGAACACGACCCTGATATTTCCTGGAGAACCATGGAAATCAAGTTCCAAAACAAAAAAGGAAAGGCGGCGGGGGAAAAAACAGACGACACCCCTATTCCACCCAAATACGAAGACTTCGCCGATGTCTTTGACGCCGACAAATTCAAGGAACTACCCCCTCATCGACCCCACGATCGTACCATTCCCTTCAAAGAAGGTGCAGAACTACCCAAACTGGCCAGACCCTACCCCATGTCCCCAGATCAAGCCAAGCAGCTTCGAGAATTCCTGGAACAAGAGCTCAGGGATGGAAAAATACGCCCGAGCGAATCAAGTGTCGCGGCCCCCTGCTTTTACGTCAAGAAACAAGATGGTTCCCTATGTCTTGTTACAGACTACCGAAAAATCAATGACATTACGATCAGTGACCGATTCCCCATCCCCCTGCCAGAGGATCTCATTGAACAACTCCGTAATGCCAAGGTTTTTACCAAACTAGACCTTAGGTGGGGATATAACAACGTCCGCATCAAGGAAGGGGATGAATGGAAGACAGCCTTCCAAACAAAGGACGGATTATTCAAGTATGTCGTAATGCCCTTCGGCCTAAAAAACACTCCAAGCATCTTCCAACGGTTCATGAACGACCTGCTGGCCGATTTCCAGGGGATTTTTGTCATCGTATACCGAGATGACATCCAAATCTTCTCCCAGAACGATGAGGAACACACCCATCACGTTCGCCAAGTTCTGGAAAGGCTCAGGCAGAACCACCTCTTTGTGAGACCCAAGAAGTGTCACTTCAGGGTTAGCACCGTGGACTATGTAGGACTTATGATTACCCCAGAAGGAATCTCTATGGAGCAGGGAAAGGTCAAAGACGTTCTCAAATGGCCAAAACCCAAAACAGTCAAACAGGTCCAAGCCTTCTTGGGATTTTGCAATTTCTACAGAAGATTCATTCCAGACTTCAGTACCATCACCAGACCTCTTCACGACCTAACTCAGAAAGGGAAAGCATGGAAATGGGAAGGAAAAGAACAGGAGGCTCTTCAGCAGATCAAGGAGGCCATCTCCCAAGAACCAGTACTCACACACCCAAACCCAGACCAGCCCTACATTTTGGAAACCGATGCCTCGGGGGTGGTGATGGGAGCAATCCTCAGTCAACGGAAAGAGGATGGAAAACTGCACCCCCTTGCCTTCATGTCAAAAAGCTTCAACCTGGCCCAATGAAACTATGATACTTACAACAAAGAACTTCTTGCCATCGTCGAAGCTTTGAAACATTGGCAACTATATCTCGAGGATACCAAGGAGCCCGTCACTATCTATACTGATCATCGCAACCTCCAATATTGGAAGGAAGCACAGCCCATGGACTGAAAACACTGCACGATGGTACCTCGAACTCGCATCCTTCAATTTCATCATCATCTATCGACCTGGAAAACAGTCCCAAAAACCCGACGCCCTGTCGCGAAGGGCAGACCATGAGAACATACCAAATCAGGAACAGGTCATGATCAAAGAAGAGCTTTTTCAGGGCTTTAAAGTTGACGTCAGCCAAGACGACCTCCTCACCAGAATCCAAGAGGGACAAGCCCAAGACGAAGAACTCGAGTTAGTCTTAACAAACGCGCAACAAAAGGACAGACTTCCACCCAGTGTGCAGAAGCAATTCCAGAGATACACATGGAAGGAAGGACTTCTCTGGTACGACAATGCTATCATAATCCCAAAGGATCCAGAGATCAAAAGGGCCCTACTCTGGGAATGTCATGACAGCCCACTCGCGGGCCATCAGGGGTGAGAACGAACACTCGAATTGGTCAAACACCGTTTCTATTGGCCTGGGATGACGCAAGAAGTCCACACCTATGTGGATAACTGCTGCACCTGTATCGAATCCAAACACACCGGCACCAAGGCTCCCCCAAGGAACATGGAGTTACCAGAACGACCCTGGCAACAAATCAATTACGACTTCATCATAAAACTACCCCCTTCCCAAGGATTTGACAGCATCCTGGTAGTGGTAGACCGTTTCTTGTAACAGGCGCATTTCATACCCTGCAACAAATCCATCGAGGCAGAAGGGGTAGCGGACATCTTCATCAAGCAAGTTTTCAAGCATCACGAATTGCCGGAGGTCACTATCTCCGATAGGGGACCAACCTTCAACAGTCACTTCCTGAAAGCTCTATATGAACGACTACAGATTGAACCCTGTCTCTCTACAGCCTATCACCCTCAAACCGATGGTCTGGCAGAGCGTACCAACCAATGGCTTGAGAACTATCTCCGAAGCTTCTGCAACTTCAAACAGGACGACTGGGTCAAGTGGCTCCCCTGTCGTGAACCCTCCTACTACGGTCACGATCTCGCTCACCACGGGAGTCGAACTCATGACCTCCAGGTCACATGACCCTTTTCATGGGCAGTAGCAAAACTTCTCTCCCTAAGTTTCACTACTGCTCCTACCCGGTCACCTGACGCACCTGTGGCATCTATTAACATTGGATGCCACCCTGCTCCTTACATAAGCCCGATCAAAACGGCAAGACTCACTTCTCACACCGCTCGCTCCACGGACTTCTCTGACTCACGCCGCCACACCAACAGCCACGAGTCATTCCTCTCTCTCACTTGTGTATGTACTGCCTTACGCACGGACCATGTAGATAGCAGTATATATACCTAGGGAAGCAAGCCTGAGGACC
>WSLN01000389.1:0-15753 GCA_019677355.1 Ceratobasidium sp. 370
ACTTGGTAAGGTGCCCAGTACTTCTTAGTGGTTCTACTTGTTTGACTGCCACTGCCATCAGCACTCCCAAGGGATTAGTTTAGATTTAGTTTAGAGTGTAGAATAGTTGTTTAGTTGTTACATATACCAACCGCTTCTGTTCCAATCACATTAGCATATAGGACACATCCCGCCTCTGACAAGGCTTAAGACTCTAGATCTCAAGAGTAGCTTCGGCCCTCTCTCTCCTGAATTAGGCGACTAGTTATAGACTAGATATACCAAAGGATCCATTTGTTCACACACTTGGCTCCTCTCCTCAAACCCTAATTCTCCAACCTACACTTGCTCCACTGCATTTTCATCAAGTGCATTCTGGTGCATAAAGGTTTAATTAATTTACACGATCTATAACAGGTCTGTCATGGTGCCTAGGTGCTCTAAAGCGATGATGACCTTGGTAGCCCCCATGGCCTCCATACTGGGGAGGTCCATGATACAGTTGGGCATACCGAGGGGTGCTCGATATGTTGAGGTTGGCCAGCGCAATTGTATGCGCAAGGGCCATGAGCCCGCCGGACCATTGCTGGGGCTGCCGACAGCATCTGCCATCGAATCATGGGTTCTCACCCCGACGATGTTGATTGGTGTGGCTGTGGTCGTACTTGTCATGCATTAGTGCTCTACCAAGTCGTTAAGTTCAAGGAATAAGTGGTAAGCAGAAACACTCCTATTAGACAGGAGGTCAAGTTCTTGCCCTTCGACAGTCAAGACTTGCCTCTCTTATATACAAGTTAGGACACAGCCATGCGTAAACAGCCATACATGTGAGTCATACAGGTATTTGCAAAGCCAATACAAATAGCATGATATGTGATATCACATCAGAGTTGAAATGCATCACATGATAGAGCCTGGCACGTTCCATGGTCATGTGTCTGGAAAAGTACTTGAAAAACAACCGAAAAAAAAGGGAAAAACAGAATATATTTGGGGAAAGCATGTCAAGTCATGACACTACCCCCTCTCTAGGCATGCAGGTCCTTTAGCACGTTGGGGTATCTCCTGTGGAAGTCCCGGAGGGCTTCCTTGGTGCTTCCCATATGCTCGAAAGGTTCCCAGGTGTTTCCCTCTGGGCCATACCCTTTCCATTTGACAAAGTATTGTATTTGACGATTTTGGCGCCTTGAGTTCAGAACTTCCTCCACTTCATATTCTTCTTCTCCTTCAGGTGTAATGACTGGAGGTAGTGGCACCTTGTCTCACTGGAAGGGGTCTTCTTTTTTCAAATTGAGTTGGGAGATATGGAAGACAGGGTGGATCTTCATGGTATGTGGTAGTTCCAGTTTATAGGCATGTGAACTGATGACTTTCGACACTTTGTACGGACCGAGCTTCTTTGCTGATAGCTTTTGTGAGGGGCGATCGGTCTTGATGTTGTCACTGGAGAGCCAGACCATGTCTCCTTCCTTGATCTCTTCAGGGATGTGATGTCTTCGGTTGTACTGCTCCTTGTATTGTTCATTAGCTATGGTTAGAGCCACCCTTAGTTCTTTGAAGTTTTCCTCCAACCATTCAGCTCTTCAGTCGGCGGCTGGGACATCTGCTACTGAGTAATCACCTACAGCAAATCTTGGATGGAACCCATAGCAAGCGTAGAAAGGTGTCTGGTTCATGGATGTGTTGGTTCCATTGTTGTATGTGAATTCTGCTAAGGGTAATAGCGATACCCAGTCGTCTTGTTGGTGGGATGCATACAGCCTAATAAATCCTTCCACCACTTGGTTGGCCCTTTCGGACTGTCCATCTGTCTGTGGCTGATAGGCTGTAGAGAATTTTGGTTTGATGTCTAGTCTGGCGTACAGTTGTTTTAGGAACTTAGAATTGAAGTTGTGGCCTCGATCGGACACCATTTTGCTTGGCAGACCATGTAGTTTCCATACATAGTTGACAAAGAGATTGGCTACATCGTTGGCATCAGCTGTCCCATGCGTTGGTATGAAGTGGGCCATTTTGGTTAGCTGGTCCACCACTGTAAGGATTGCATCGAAACCCTCGGACTCTGGGAGTCCCACTACTAGGTCGTAGGAGATCTCCTCCCAAGGATGGTTTGGCAATTCCAGCGGATTCAGTAGGCCTGGGGGTACCTGATTGCTATGTTTGTTTCGTATGCACATGGGGCAGTGGGCTACGAATAGGTTGATGGATTTTCTAAGTGATGGCCAAAAATACTTTCGATTGACCAGTTCCAGGAGCCTGAATTGTCCTGGGTGGCCTGCCAATGGGGGGTTGTGACAGGACTCCAGTACTCGCTTTCTCAGTTCCTTATCCTTGGGCACATAAACCCTGTTTTTGTAAAGCAGCAACCCGTTGTCCCATCTCCAGTCCTTGACAGTTTCGTTGTCCCTCAGCGCCCGTATGACCTTTTCCAAGTATCTGTCGACTAATATGGCCTCCCTAATATCCGAGTCTAGTTCCTCGTCCGTGTCCACTGCAGTGATAAATAGGGCAGGGTCGAGCAGAGTGAGGCGCTCACCCCCCCCTTCAGGCCTGAGATGATCCAGGCATGACAGCAGGTCCACCCTCCTGTTCTGAACCCCGGGGCAATACAAAATCTGGAAATTGTAATTGGCCAAAAATCCTGCCCAACAGGCTTGCCTCGAATTCAACTGCTTAGTCGTAGTGAACCATGACAGGTTCTTATGGTCTGACAGGATCTGCACTGGGATTTCGGTGCCCTTCAACAGGTGGCGCCACTCCTTCAGGGCTTTCACGATTGCCAATAGTTCCTTGTTGTAGATATCGTAGTGGCGTTCTGCAGGACTCATGGATTTCGATAGGAAAGCGATAGGGTGAAGCTTGTCGTCGGCCCCTCTCTGCGATAGTACCGCCCCCACAGCATAGTCAGAGGTGTCAGTCTCCAGATAGTAACCCTTTGTGGGGTCTGGCTGTATCAAGAGTGGGGCTGATACTAATGCTTCCTTCAAGGCATCGAACGCACCCTGTTCTTCAGGCCCCCAATGCCACTCGACATCCTTCCGTAGCAAGGTGAATAAGGGTCTGGCAATCTCAGCGTATCAATCTATGAACCGATGGTAGAAATTCACAAAACCTAGGAATTCCTGTACGTTTTTTACGTTTTTTGGCGTGGGCCAATCCACCGCCTTGGACACCTTTTCCTGATCCAGCCTAACACCCTCAGGGGATACTCTGAGTCCCAGGTAGTCTATCTCCTTAACACTGAAGAAGCTCTTCTCCAAGTTACAGTACAGATGATGTTTGCGCAGCCTGCGCAGGACTTCCTCTACATGGGCTCTGTGTTCGTTTTCGTCCTTGGAAAATATAAGGATGTTGTCCAGATAGACTACCACGTAAACATCCAAGAGGTCCCGGAAGATGTCATTCATAAAATGTTGGAAGGTGGCCGGGGTGTTTGGGAGGCCAAAAGGCATAACGAGGTACTCGAATAATCTGTACTTAGTTTTGAACGCTGTTTTCCATTCATCGCCTTCTTTGATCCGGACCAGATTGTAACCCCATTTCAGATCCAGTTTAGTGAATACCTTGGCTCCCCTCAACTTCTTGATAAGGTCAGTGGTTTTCAGCAGTGGGTAGACATTTTTGATGGTCATGTCGTTCAAGTGTCGATAGTCAATCACCATTCGCAGTTTCCCATTCTTCTTTTTGATAAAGATGACTGGTGACGCCCTAGAAGACTTAGAGGGGTGTATTAGTCCGTTCTCCAATTTTTGTTCTAGGGTGGACCTCATTTCCTCATCTTCCTTCGGTCCTGTGCTATAAATAGGTCCGTGTCGAGGTCTGGCATCGGGTTTGAGGTCTATGGCGATATCATAGGGTTGGTGGGGAGGCAATGGTGTAGTCTCCATTTCTGCGAAGACATCTCTGAACTCTGGTAGGTGTTCAGGTAGTTCTTCTGTTGCTGTGAGTTTGATATCAGGGGTCTGGTTAAAAGTGATTTGGAAACCTTGGTCGAGGCAGTGTTCATGGCAGTATTTCGAAGGGAAGGAAAGTAGTTTTTCCTTGAAGTTGATTTGGGGGTTATGTTTGTGTAACCACGACATACCCAATACCAGATCATGGCGACCAACGTCTACTATAAAACAATCCAATTCTTCTTGGTGGCCAAAGGTTTCCATATGAATGGTACAGTATTCTTCCACCTTTCCTGATGAAATCTCCCTTCCGTCAATCACTTTTAGTTTGCGGGGGTTCTCCAGTTTTTTGGTGGTTAAACGGTATTCCTGAACGAGTTTTCTATTTATAAAAACGGTGGATGCTCCTGAGTCGATCATGGCCCATCCATGGAAAGGTTTCAATGTATAAGTGGAAGTGTTGGAGGACTTAATGGGTGTAGCCCGAAAGTAGAGGTGGAGTTGTAATTCATTGCCTATGGACAGACATTCCAGATCCATATCTACATTTTTCGTTTCTACATCCTTTAAGACTTCACCTAAAACCGTGCCTCTCTTCAGGTTTAGGCGTCGTCTTTTAAAGTCTTGTCATCACTTTCTTCCTCAATGGGTACCACCGCTTCGAACCCAGATAGGTTCTGTTTGGGGGTAGGGCAGTTGCGAGCCATGTGTCCCCTCCCACCACAGTTGTTACAAACAAATACCGTCTTCCCCTTATTGGCGCTGTCCAGGTCCATGGGTACTGGACCGGAGCTAGGTTTAGGAGCGGGAGGTGTGTAAGGTACACTGGTAGGGGGATGATTGTCTTTTTTGATAGAGTTAAAGGGTAGTTGCACCTTACTGGAGCTTCCATCCCATTGTACCATAGGTGTCATTATTCCCCTGGCATTCCGTCCTATACTGACAATTTTTCCTTTGGTGACCTGTCCTTCTGTCCCAGTCATGTATACCTGGTCGTTGGTGTTGAACCGCTCCCGTTGGGTTTGGTTGCCTGATGCAATGGGCGGGTTAGACGACCGGGCTCCACTCCCAGAGCTAGTAGATGGGGTCTTTTTATCATATAGCCCTGCCTGTCTGTGATGCTGGTCAATGGTTAAGGCACGCTCTACCACCTGGGTGTGGGTGGATGTGTTGGGCGTAAAATTTTGGTGCACCATACTGGTTTTGATTTCCTGCATGAGGCTGTCATAAAACATATCTTGGAGAGCTTCGAGGTTGTAGCCTAGTACCACTGAATAGGTTTGGAACTCCATGAGATAATCTTGGACCGACTTGTGTCCTTGATGCAGTTTCTGTAGTTTCTGACAGTACTCTTCCTTTTGGTTAGCGACGCCATATCGGGTGTTGAATTCCGACCAAAAAAGAGTTTCGTCATGTAGCCAAGGGACATTGGTGTTGTTTTTGACCTCTTGTTCCCAGTAAGACTGGATCCAAGTTTGCGCTGTGCCTGTGAAGTATGAGGACACAAAGGTGATTTTTTCGTCAGCAGTGGCGGTGGGAAATACTGTCCGGAGGTATAGTTTGCAGGCTACTTCAAATTTGACAGTTTTGTCATGTTTGGTTCCGTCGTACTTATCAGGTTTATTCAGTTTGACACGGGTTTGAGTTCCCCCTGTGGTTGGTGCTATTGGCTGCGTAGGTGCTGGGACTACTGGTTGGGCTGTCTGCGGAGCTGCGATGGTGGTACTGAGGTTTTGTATCTCCGTCATCAACAGCTGATTTTGTTGGTTTAACTGATTTACCAAGTTCAAGAGCATATTGGTAGTTGTAGCGTTGTTCATATTGAGAATGTTTAATACAGCAGCCAAGTCCCCTGGTACAGAATGCCCCAATTTTCCATTTGTTCGCATAGCCACTCTACTCACTCTTCCGAGCTTAGGCTTCGCCATGCAGGGTCAGCAGTGACGCCAGTTGGAGGAGGGTCCTGGCTCGGAGTCGTCATCCTCATGCTGTCTTTTCTTTTGGGCTAGGTTTTCAAACAGCACGTCAATGTACCTGGGAGGCTGTAAATCCCTTTGTCGCAGAGTTGCTGAATATGTAGGGGGACCTTCGTTCAATGCAGGGTATGGAGTATAAGTGGGAGGAGATAGCGCGAGTTCCCAATAATTCAAACCGAACCACAAGCGCAATTCGCTGATGGTAAGTCCGTCGGAGAAAGGATAAAAGTCCATTAGGATATGTTCTATGTCCTGGATGTATAACCACACACAACCGTACCACTCGTCCCAAGACCAACTAAGTAATGGGTAGGATTGGTCTGATAATCCTCCAATTGGCCTAGTGCCTCTTTCCAAAAGGTATGCGTTGTGGAAGGAAAAGTTAGGCCCTAGTGGTTTGTACGGCACTAGAGTGGTGGGTTAGAAGACGATTCTCCTTTAGGTATGTTGTACTTGCTTATAGTGAGGACCGTGGGACTTGCTGGGTGATAAAGACCTTTTGTGCTCAAGGGCAAAAGGGGCACTTCGGGCCATAGTGATTCAGGGGTTTTGTACAAATTCAACAGTTGGGCTCTCCTACTTCCGAGACAAAAGGGTTTGGGTTGTAGGACTTGGTTTTTTTGTATTTCTGCTTTTGGACCCGTACTACTCGGGTCTTTTCGAAGAATATATGCCTGGCCTCCCAAAGAAGATCTTCTTCTGTATTTAGCAGAAAGCAAGTGTTGGTTTCGTGGAACCAAGCACAAAGTGTACACCTGGTGGTCTCGTTGCGTCGCACTAGTACAGATTTCAAATTGAGCGCAAATCCAGAGTACAACAGTAATGAGTACTTGCTGTTATAGGTGTATGGTGTACCGAAAAAAGGATGGGATCTGGTAGCGGGAGTGCGAGGTCTTGAGGTTCAGAGAACAGGCCCAAACCTAGTTCATAGGAGGTATTTAAAATGAGGGAGATTCCCTTCACACGGCCTAGGCCAGTTGTATCGGCAATATGCCAAGGATCTATAATGGAAAGCTCTACTTATGCAGCTAACCCTTTGCTCCCCAACTAGCATTGTAACACCACTAGTCAACAGTCAACAGCCTTGGATGGGTGTGATCTGGACCATGTTTGTGTCAAGCAGATGGTTCGCGGACTAAGGTTGCTATTTCAAGTGACACGGGTAGGCGATTGCCACACAAGGGACCAGTACTCCCCAGTTACTGTGTTGTGTCCCATGCTTTTGATTATTATGCACAGGGTCACTGCGCACACGTTTCACTGGACCAGCAGGCCTCCCAAGTGGGTTCTCAGCAAAGATGGGTAATCCAGCTCGACACTTCACGTGGAGCTCAGAGGATGGCGCTGATGTGCAGAAGGAGGATTTCGCTGATAACGAAGATGGCGAGGACAATGAGCACGATCGCCCAAAGGCTAGTGTTGTTGATGACAGCAAGGGTCAGGTCGACGAGCAGTAAGGAAGCGACAGTGACAAGGGCTGTTTCGGCGGCGAGGGCCCGGATTTGGGTGATGAGTAGAAGAACTTGACCTAGTGTCATGCATTAGCACTCTACCAAGTCATTAAGTTCAAGGAATAAGTGGTAAGCAGAAACACTCCTATTAGACAGGAGGTCAAGTTCTTGCCCTTCGATGGTCAAGACTTGCCTCTCTGAAATACAAGTTAGGACACAGCCATGCGTAAACAGCCATACATGTGAGTCATACAGGTATTTGCAAAGCCAATACAAATAGCGCGATACGCAATATCACATCGGAGTTGAAATGCATCACATGATAGAGCCTGGAACGTTCCATGGTCACGTGTCTGGAAAAGTACTTGAAAAACAACCGAAAAAAAGGGAAAAACAGAATATATTTGGGGAAAGCGTGTCAAGTCATGACAGTACTGAGGGGGTCCTTGGTCACCACCACCCCAACCATGGAAGCCGAATGAGTGATCGTTGTTGTCGTGCAGGTCGGGATCAATCTCGTAGTCAGACATTGGGTAGCTCGTTTACAACAGTGTGAACCAAGTAGTTGATCAGAGATCCAGTCCGTCCGCTTGGGGTCAGACGCGACGGACAGAGGGGAGTTGCCAGAGTTTGACCAGCCAGGCGAGTCTGCTTTAAGCACTACGAGGCCCATGACACCCAAATTTTCAGAGTCATCCTCGCTTTCTGGTCTAATTGCCCCATTTCCCTTCCATGGCAAGTCATTCGCCCCACGCACTCCTATCGCCTCAAAGTATTGTTTGAGCACTTCCAGATTACGAACCACCCGCATGGGTTCCCATGTTCTATCCCCACTCTGCCATGCGATCTGAAACATCGCATTGCTGCCTTTCCCACGATGGTCAGTAATCTTTTCCACTGCCCAGTCCTCTTCATTTCCTTCCAAGCTAACTAACTGTTTGTAGTTCCAGCCGGGAAAACACCTGTCCTTGTAGGGTATATGTGGCTTCAGCAGCGACGCATGAAACGCTGGTTTCAAACTGTGTTTCTTCAGCTCAGGTGGCAGGTCAATACGGTAAGTTGCTCCTTCCTTAATCGTTTCTAGTACGCCATACGGCCGCCTATGTACTAAGGCACCAGCTTGCGCACAAGGCCTGGGGGTAGGCTCATGTTCTTAGTTGAAATATATACTAAGTCCCCTGCCTTGAATGGTGCTAAGCGTTGGCGCTTATTAGCTTGAAACGTCTGACTTGGTCGCATGGTGATAATTGCATCGTGCGCGACACTCTGTGTATATTTGATCCTGCACGTGGCATCCCGTACACCCAGCAAGTCGGTTTCTGTGCGCACAAGCATCGGCCAGGGCATGAGCCCATAATTCAGCATGAATGGGCTGAATCCTGTTGTTTCAGACCACATGGAGTTTAAGGTGAACTCCACTCCCGACAGTCTGATTGCCCAGTTGCGTTGCATGGGGTTTACACATGTGCAGACCAGGCTCATGATTGTCCGGTTTGCGCACTTGGTTAAGCCATCTGTTTGCAGGTGGTATGCCGACGAAAACTTCAGTTCAGTGCCGATCAGTGAATGCAGTTTGTGGTGGTACTGCGACATGAAGAGCTTGTCATGATCACTAATGATCACATCGGGGATACCGTGTAGACGATATACATGAGTGAATAAGACTTCAGCGATGTCCATAGCCATGTATTCCTGGTGCATCGGGATCAAGTGTACCATGAGGGTAAGATGGTCTATTACTACACAGGTCATGTCGAACTCGCCCGTGAGTGTCCTGGATAGGGGTAACAGTCCCACAAAGTCAATCCTGACCTGGAACCAAGGATAAGTCGGCACTGGCAACAGTTTTAGAAGACTGTACAGCTGTTGAGTTGGTGTTTTAGACGATGCACAGAATGATTCCACATCCTTGGCCATGTTTTTCCACCAGAGGCTCTCACACATATACAGGTACATCTTCTGGTTTCCGAGGTGAGACAGGATTGAATGCACGTGCAAGATCAGTAGTGTTTGCACATTGTACTTGCCGATATCCGTATCTGGCATACATAGGTACATCCTCCCATGCTTATTCATGTACAGTAACTCGTCTTTGAATGTATACCCACTATATTCATTAATGTGTTACGACCTCATGAGAGGTGGACTGAGGATAACGAAGTGACAAGGCGCGAAGGTGGAACCGGAAGGGAAACGACCGTCCTATAGGGATGTCACCGCCTCCTAGAGGCGACCTAAGTGTGACGGAGCGATGAAGGAGACGAAGGCACGTGCTGGCTGGGGAGGAACTTCACATGTACTGGTGGCAAATGATGATAACCGCTAGTCCGAAGGGATCTGTGTGCAGGTATGTGTGGCCTAGGAAGTGCCGTGCCGTACAGGCATACGTAGCTGAAGGTACTGACATATGGGTGTAGGTGGCCTATGGTAGTGCCGAGCGCATAGGTGTGCGCAGTCTGTGCATATCACAGGGAAGGTCCAGTGGTGAACGAGGCGAGCCACAAGTCCAAAGGTGCCAGGGTGCACACATGCGCAGTCAGGGAATACTGGAGCTGACGGGTGCAATGAAGGGGACGAAGTACAAGTGAGGAGGATAGTCCCCACAGGGAGCTGCTGGTCTAGTGGCTAGATGAGGAGAGAGACTAAGGTGTCCCCCAGGTACCTCTAGGAGGTGACCCAGGAGAGTGGGACTGAACACACTAGCGAGGGAGGATCAACAAGGTGATGCAAGCTGAGGAACTCAGGCTTGCATCCTTCTATATTTATACTAACTACATGTCAGTCATCTGCCAATCGGCTACATGGTGAGTCAAGCTCATGCCGCTCTTCTGCCAGTCTAACTACTGAGTCATGTACATGTGAAACCTTGTGAGTCATTCATCCATCATCTGCCATTCATAGTCCATCTGTGGCTGGCAAGCCACGAGAAAAAGTTGGGGGTTCTTGGGACTAGTTGGAGGTGGCTACGCCAACTCACAACACACTCGCGACTTACACCCTACCCATCGACCCATACAGCCAGTCACCCATGCCATCATCCTTAGAGAGGAATTCGCAGTTTGTGCAAGACCTCAAAGCCTTGAGCTTGCCATTCAAGCACCGAGTATGTTTTTGTTGGGCCTGACAGTGTATCTATTTGAAGCCATGCACTGCACACCATTTGGCCATAGGGTATGAAGGTCACTGAATATTGGGAGATGTTATAATCAAACGAAAACTATGTTAGGTGTGCCCACTCACCAAGCCATTGACTCTAGGTACCCTGTTAACCCCCTGTGTTCGTAGAAGCATTCATGAAATTGAAACGTACTGGCAAGGCAGAGGGACGAATAGGAAGGTGTGGCTAAACCAAGACTAGGCTCTGATGGCCAGTCGGCAAACATGAGATCCACCTCGAGATATTGGAGTTTCGGCATGTGCTCAGCTACCAATACAAGGTGTTTGAGGCTAAGATCTATGGAAGGTATATCGAGATACTCTACTCCGGGGAGTGCAAGTACCAAAGCTTCACGGTCTTTCCCCATCAAGGTTATATTTGTCATCTTTACTCTCTGCAATGGCAGTTGTTGCAGACAATCCAACAGAGCCAGCGACAGCATACGATCCCCAAAAGTCTCTGGAACATGCAGATTTATTTCAACGAGATTAGGGCTGTTGCGGCAGATAATGCAAACGAACTTGTCGCTCATTGGAGTTGGATATATCTGTCTAAACTTGACCTCCACAGATATCAACCGCTGAACTAGAGCTGGGATATCCCATAGTTTAGGGATCACCCTGGGTGGTACAGCATGCAGTGCAAGATGTCGGAGAGCAGGGAAAAAATAATCTGGTAGGGCCAGGTGTTTAATAGATCTCTCAATCCTGTCGTCAAATCGGGGCCTAATATGAGGGGAAGCAGGCCAAAAGTCAATTGATTCAAGGTACAGAAGGGTGCCAAGCCAGCTCAGTCCATCAGAGTTTAGTACAGAGTGTGTCGTGATTAGTGTCTGAAGGTTCAAAAACAGTTGAAGTAGCTTGAAGCAGTTTGTGTGTGCGTGAGTAGCAACAATAGTTTGACAAATGAGTGCTTCAGCCCAAACATTGACCAGGAAACTTTCAATCCTCTGGCGATTTTCCGAAGTAATCTTGAGTTCTTGTAGCCTAGGAAAAAGTGGCTGGTTTGGCACAATTGCTAGCAGAGCTTCCCAGTGTGGTTTGTCTCTGTTCGATGGGAAGTGTAGATGCATATCTTAACGAACCCGGCGTAAAGCCCGAACCGAGACAGCTGCGATTGGTCCAGCAACTTTGTCCACCAATTGTCAGGACAGGTACTCAAATGGGATAAAGAGCTTACTCACAGGGGGTGTGTTAGTTCCGATAGCTTCATAGTCAA
Organism: Ceratobasidium sp. 370; assembly: GCA_019677355.1. Classification (NCBI taxonomy): domain Eukaryota; kingdom Fungi; phylum Basidiomycota; class Agaricomycetes; order Cantharellales; family Ceratobasidiaceae; genus Ceratobasidium; species Ceratobasidium sp. 370. The sequence goes on from WSLN01000389.1 coordinate 11,675, forward strand.
TATACGGCCATAGTCCATGGAATATCTGTGTTCCAGTGCACTCCCTCCATAGATGAGGTGCAGCACTGTGGAAGAATCTCTTGGAGACTCTCGTAAGCTGAGCAAGGTCTGGTTTATGATACAGAAAGCTGCATATGATATCGAGGACCTCTCCAATATAAAAGACAGGGTGACTGGTAGCTGGTAAGTTTTGCACAAGTTCCAAAGTGGGACAGCTCGGGTGATCGGGAGGCATGAATCTAGATGGGCAAGGCATTCGGGGGTTGAAGCGGAGGTGGTGTTTATAACTGAAAGGGTCGGTTGAGGTTCTTGGGTGATGAGGCTAGGTCAGCAGCAATTGGAACAGGTGCTGGTTGGTTGGTTGTTTTCGGCGCTCGTTCTCCCAGCTACCTGTCAAACAGGGAGCTAACAGTACAGCACAATCCCAGAGTTTCTGGACAGCAAGGTCTCGGAAGTGCGGGCTCGAGAAGCCGAAATATCAAGGCTGAAGCAGGGAGCTCTGTGGGAATCAGATGACCCAAATTTCGGGTGGGCAAGTCCCCACTTTGGGTCATTTTCACTGTGGACCCGAGGCCTGCAGATAGTCCGCACCCTGCCTGCGGATCCCTTGAAACCTGCACATCAGGTGCAGCTTTCCATGCATGTCCCCAACTGCAGTTTTCAGTACCCACACCCTCCGTGTGCGGATTTGTTTTCTGGCTGCGGTTTTCCCGCTCGAGGTGCAGTTTTCCCGCATGCCCCGGACCTGTGGTTCTTGGCACCTGCACTGTCTATATGTGGATTTTTTGCCTAGCTGCGGTTTTTCCACCCAAGGTGTGGTTTTCCTGCACATGCTGGACTTTCAGTTTTGACCAACCACACCTGCAGTTTTTGGGATCTGCACGTTCTATGTGTGGATTTGTTTTCTGCCTTGATTTTTTCACCCAAGGTGCAGGTTTTCCGCAAGTGTGGTTTTCTTTTTATCCTCAGTTTTCCCATGCGCTGTACCTGCGGATTTTGAGGTCCACACTCTGGGTGCAGGCCAACTTACAAACTTTGACCTTTCCTGCCATGTGGCTTTTCTGCACTCGTTGTATGCGGCCTCTTGTGTACGACGATCTCGCTGTATAGTAAATATGTATGAATATCATTACTTTATACAAACTCTGGGTACATCTCCTCAGTGCGATCGATGATCCACCATTCCTTGCAGTCAAATACACGGCCAACCACGCACTGGATGGTCACCACATCCACAATCTCACCCTTTGACAACTCGCTGCTATAAGAAACAACCTCATATTCATAAGTCGCTTCAACCTGTGTCTTCGCCTCGAATATCAACACCAACAAAAGCATGTGTGCCTTGTTTCCTGGGTTGCCGGGGATCTTGGGTGGAAGATGAAGCTGAAAAACATGTTGGACCTGGCTGTAGTGAGACTTACAGACCAGGTCCTCGGGTGTGTTGCGGTGACAGGGAACCATTAGCTCGTACTGGAAGAAATGAGCGATGCATTAAGATGGTAAATAATGTACTCACATGAACGAATGAAGCATCGCGCCCGTCTGAGCGGAGCTTGTGGTAGCTGCGTGCATGGACTAAATCCCCACCTGGGGCGATGCGCATTCACCCCCATTGCTTGAACAAAGTGGGGAGAATTTTCTTGGTGATTGCAGCAGGTATTTTATACACCATGGTCAGATGCCTGACTATCTGGTTCTTGAGTGTGTTTGTAAGGGTGAGTCGCACACTCGAGGGGGTGAGGAGCAAAGTATCAGGGTCTGACAGTGTGTAAGTAAATGTAATGCAAATAATTAAGTACTTACAATTGTCCTCTTCATCTGCTGCCAAATCTTCCTTCTCTTCGGCGGATAATTTTGTGAGCTCGATAACATTGTTCAGGTGGTAACGTTCCTGCAGTATGCACAGCTGGCCAACATCTCAAACACGCCGTGCGAGGTTTGCATATGGGTAGCGTCAACTCTTTACAGCTGTCTTGACGTAGTTGCAGTATTGCTCCATAATAAACGACCAGTATGTTGAAGGCAGGCTGAGGAATTCGATTGAGTCGACAATATGGAGTAAGTAATGCAAGTTCGTTGTGCATACCTGTAAGCGATCAGGGTCCTTCTGATAATACAACCTAAACATATAGTGAGTGAGCAGCACTTAAGCATGTAACCAGATACTGCTTACTTTTCATAGTCTTGAATCCAAGTTGCAAGACCCTGCCGAATGTCCGGTAGCTCAGCTCGCACGATACATGTGCTCAGACACTTCTTGATGAGTTTGATGAGTTGAACGAAGTGTGTGTAGTACTTGGGGTTTATGAATCGTCACTGTAGAACATGAGGGGCTAGTAGTGTAGCCCAAAGACACCAAGATTCAGCAGTAAAGTGGCTTCGTTTGTCCAGGTGAGGGACATGACAGCCAAAGCTAGAAGGAATAGTCTTGCCGGATTCCTCACAAATATTGCCGATAGGTGTCCAGAGCGCAGAAGTAATATGATAACTCTCTTTTCCAGTACCAATTCCGTGGAATTTACCAGTCCAGAGGTCAATGAGCTGAGGAATTAAGTTGATCCAGATCATGTGCATGGTTTCAACAGGGAAACAACGAGGGATGTGAATAGATGGGAGCCATGCAAGTAAAGACACACCTTTAATGCCGTATTGTCTCACTAGCCTAGATGCAGCATTTTCATTAGGTGCAGCCAGAACTTCGTAGCCTTGGCGAATACTTTCTTGATGTGTACGCAGTGGCAGGTCAAGTGGGTCGTAAGAACCGCCATTAGGTCTATGCAGAGGACAGTACAAGTGAGTACCAGCTTCAGTCTGACTGGTCACAGCTTCAATCATACAGAATTGACAAGGCAGACATCCATTGTGGCCAATGAACTCCAAGAGCTTAGCTAGAGCAGGTAGATTGCCGAAGACTGGGACAAGGTAAGCACGTAGAGTAAAGATCTCCTCGTGTAGAATATCGACCGCTTCTACACCCTTAGCTAGCTTGATGAACTCGTCAATGAGGGGCTGACGGTATGAATTAAGATCTTTTGGAGAGTGGGGACCAGGGATGACGCCGATGCAGATAATGTTCTCCAGGCGAGTACGAATTTCAGGCAGGAAGTTGTAAATAACCAGTATAAGCAGCCAACAAGAGTGCTTGTGCTTGTTGAACGGGCACATTCCAATGACTGAGAGCCCAATCAAAAGCTCCCTAAGATCTTCAAAGAACCAGTACGTCTGTTCTTCACCCTTGATGTTGACAAAAGTCTCGTGTGGTTTGTTGTAATACTCGGAGTCGAATATATCATTGATATTTGAGTTGTTGCATCTGTAATTGGTGTGGTACTTCAAGAGCTCAGCAGTTTTTGGAATACAGAAGAGAGCAGGAAGCTGAGGGATAAGGGGAATGTGCCAGTAGGTAGTAAGGGAGCTGTGCCAGATTCTGGCAGCAGGATTTGCCAGATTTATCTGGCGAAAATCTGGCAAAATCCGGCAATGCAGGTGCCGGTGCTGGTGCAGGAATGAGCCTGTGGTGTCACGACCCTCGTAAGAGCGGGAGACGACAGATTCGTAGATTAAATTAGTCGACTATAGAGGACTAATCCTATTGATCGTTGTACGACCGAGACGTAAAGTACCGTGCGTAGCACGTAGTTCCTGAGTGGCAAGCCAGCGTGGATGGCTTCTTGGGCGAGTGTAAGTCCTACGATATAGAGTTCGTCCAAGTGGACAACGAAGGTAGCGATGACGCTAAAGTGGTTTGCCTCGAAGGTGATCGACGGCTCCAGGGTAGTCGCCGGTCCTAAGGGTCTGAAGGGCGTTGATGACTCTAGTCGTGGCGACTAGAGTCTTGTGGCTTTGCTTACATTCTCACGAGAGGAGAGTTGAAGAGGTAAAGCAAGCTGAGGTATTCAGCCTTGCTTTCCTAGGTATATTGTTACGGCCTAGGGTACTCAGAGGTAGCTAGAGCTTAAGGATACTGTAATACCCTATGCTTGGAGCTATGTAACTGTAAGGGCTGACGGGTGAGGTATCTAAATGCTATTAGATGTTCTCAGCAAGTCTTCACGATCAATAGTTAGCACTAAAGG
>WSLN01000391.1:1429-15725 GCA_019677355.1 Ceratobasidium sp. 370
AGTCCCGACACCGGTTCAGCAATCAGTGGGCGATAGTCGCTCCGAGCAGTGCGAAACCAACGCGGGCTCGGGCTCCGAGTCACCCCGCCCCCCTAGTCCGAGCCCAGGGCGACGCGAGTCACCAAGCGCCAAAACGCCTGAGGAAAAACAGTGTCGGATATGTTTTGCAGGTGCCGAGGAGGAGTCGGAGCTTGGTCGGCTGATCAGCCCTTGTTTGTGTCGTGGCTCCATTCGGGTGAGCTGCAGGTTTTACGTCTGTTGAAGAGCGCACTGAGCGAGGCTAGTATGTACACGTAAACTGCCTAAAACAATGGCGGACAATGTCCCAGAGCTCGAGCGCGTTCTGGTCATGCCCTCAGTGCGGTTTTCGATATGCCTTGGCGCGAACGCGCGCGCTTGGGCTTGCGACATCTCCAGGTATGTCTTCATTCTCATGTGGCAGGATATGTATTGACGCGCCCCAAGTCATTCTCAGCACTGCATCAGTTGTCCTGTTCACGGTCATCGTGCTGCTTTCTTCGTTCATAGCGACGTGGTTTGTACCCGACGTCGACAGCATCAACGAACCTGTGATCCAAGAACGCCCTGGGGATTCTGACTCGTTCTTCGGATTCGGAACAATCTTCGTCTCGCCATTGAACTACTATACATACTCTTGGAACACTGCTAGCAATGTGTTCAAACTCGCAATTCGCTCTTTTGGCGACATAGCCAACACGGATGACGAGTTTTGGAAAAAGGACGAAACCGATGACACCGCAGTCGGCGGTACCCTGGATGACACGAATATTGAGAGAGTTCAAGGCTCAATCGATGGGTTCAAAAGCACTGTTAAAGTGCAAAAAACCAAAATACCTCGCCAAAAACGACCAAAACACAAACCTCGCACACCTCCGTCTAGGTTCGCACGCATCATCCGTGGATTTGTGTATAGGTTTACTACTGGGCTAGGTGTGGTTGGCTTACTATCCTTTTTAAACCTCATGCTCTCCTTTGGTATGGTGGCGCCACTTCGCTTGTTTGGAGGGAACAGAGGGCAGCGTCGAGGAGCAGCCAATGACACTGCAAGTCTAGTTATGTTAATATTTATCATCATAGGCCTTGTCCGGTACGCATATATTTGTACAACTTTCCCACCCCACACTGACACTAACTTATAGAGCAATATGGCTCGTATACAAACTTACCCGCCATATCGCTCAACTCCTCCTACGCCGCGCTGAAACCGCAATACTCGAAGTCGGCCAAGTAGAAGATGATCTCGAACCATGGCCAGTCTATCTTCGCCGTGTCGTCCGCGAGCTACCCGCCCGGATCAGGGCAATCCCGTACCGGCTATTGCCACGTCTGGTATTGGGCTGGGCGGTAATGGCACTGGTGCAAGCGTGGCACACCACACGCAACTGGACCCGCGACGCGATGAGGCAAATGATGCAGGTTGGACCGCAACCTCAGGTCATCCCCCAGCGCGGGATCTTTCTGGGTGACTGGTGATGGCTGGGACCATGCCTTTTTTCTTAAATTTCGGCACATGGTCACTGTCCTGCTTGAATCTTCGAATCCATAAATGTAAACTCCAGGTCCAAGCAATTACTTTGTCGCTCCCCCGATCAGACTCCGTAACAAGCGCGCTGTTGGTACCGCCGGCCCAAGCCTTGAAAGGCTGCAACGAGGTCCGGTTGCTCTCTTTGTTCGAAGCGTCTGATGGCACGCGCGTTGACCGTGCCGCACTCAGTCAAAGGCGGTGGATTATCTTCGAGGTCGCTCCCAAAGCCTCCCCTTGCCTCCCACTCGACAATATTCATTTTGTTTATCTCATTTTACTAATTATTGACAAGAGATGGTGAGTGTGTTGCGTTGGAGATTACCTTGACATTATTGCTCACCGCCCACTTAGCTTCTCCGCTCTCAAGCAAGCCCTCCGTCTGAAAATACCCGTTCTCATTCTCGTTCACGCACGAACAACAGCGGCGGGAACGCTCGCCGGGACATTACCGCGTCTAGCAGACTGCCACGCTCCAGCCGGTCATCGCGTACAGCGTCGGGCGGGACCAAAGGCAAAGGGAGGGCAAAAGGGAACAAGCAAGATGACGAGGATCAGGCAATGCGGGATATGCGCGCGGCGGAAGCATGCGTTGACCAAGCGCATATAGTCAACGATCCCGAGTGGAAGTTGGTGGACATGTTCGATGACTGGGAGCACGGAGAGGAGACCTTGGACACAGAGGATGCGAGTGAGTCGGTACGGTATATCCACGTGATAAGCCGCTGAAGGATGAGACATAGCGGAGGTTCAATACGCAGAAGAGTTTGTAGTTACACTATACCAGCTGTCAGACACGGATAAGAAGTGGGTGGATCTGGGGCCCGGCCTTCTCACCCTCGAGGCAAGCTTATATGCGTCAAGAGCCAGTAAGTCCAGTACTTTCTATGAATTGATTCATTATTAACATTTCATATAGTCGTCCGTATGGTCCAAACACACCGAATACTAGCGCACTGGAATATCTTTGGAGGCCTGAAAGTGGCGCGATTCTTAACTACCGTCATCGTAGTGGCGATAGTTGTCGAAGACGACGCTAATCAGAAAATTATTAGCTATGGTTTGAAGGTAAGCCAGGTTTTTGGGTGGTTTGGACTTCAGCTCAGTACTATGACCTAGGTCGACACGATTGAACAGGCCCGAGAACTAGCCATTTTGCTCAGCAGCAACTCTCGCGGTATGCAGACGAACCTTGAGCGACTGGTTCCAAAAGTCACGGCGGAGCAGCGAGCTAAGATCCTCGAGAACATGACAGATCGGCTTTTAATCCTCCAGAGGCGACTTGGTACACTCAACACCAACAGCGAACTGAGTGCACAGGTTGAATCCGAACTAGCGGAAATGCTTACAATGGGTGCGGAGCTGAAACAGTGAGGAGCCGGCGATAGCAATGATATATACCTGTGTATTACATATGTGGACCTTTTATGGCGACCAAAAACATACAACCGTGTAGAATCAGAATTGCCGACGGAGCCGTCGTTGAATGTCAAGTAACCGGGCGGTCGTCTCGTTTTGTTGTTCGGTCGACCTCGCCCGCAGGATAAGCTCGGAAACGACTTCGTCGAGGTAGTTGACAGGAAACTCGCCCCGCGAAGATCCCGCTCCAGGACGGGTCTGTTCCTCCATCCATGCCTCTAGGAGGATCGTGATTTCGGATAGGATGTGGTTTGTACGAGCGGCGTCGTTGTACGGGGGCACCTGTTTAAACATTCAGCCAATGAACAATTCGGGTCAGATTACGCGTACCGAAGATTCGTGAATAGCCAACAATGCCCCAAAGACGGCGTCATAGGAAATGCCTCCGCTGATCAGCACGCTGGGAGCCCAAGTTGGCGGGAGCCGTTTCGCCCACACGAACTCGTCGAGCAGCCTACACACCACATCTGCGCGTAGTTTTTAATACGTACAACTGGACCGCACAACAGTCGTGAAATCAAAACTTACCCAGAGGAAAGGCTATATCCGAAGGGAAAAATCGCATTGCTAGTGATGATACTTGTTCTTGAACAGCCTGAGGTGTACCGGCTAACGGGCACATGTGAAACGGGGCTCTGAAAACAGGGTAGGAGGCGGGCATACCTTGCACGAAAATGGCCTCCCAGATAGACGTGACGAGCGGAGGATCCCTGCGGTCGGCTACCTTGAGAATCAACAACTTCACCGTGTGCAGGTCCTCGGGGTCAGCGAACTCTCGATATAGCTATCCAGCGTATATCTGTTAGATAGTTAGATAAACAAAGTTACGTTCAGGGCTTACAATAGATATATCAAGCAGCTTGGAAGTCAACATCTCGTAGCGCCGTCGCCACTCGGGATTCGTTTCTACCGCATATCTGCCCGAGAGCAGATTCGCGATCTCTAACTGAACCTGAGCAACCTCGAGTTTATCCTCTAGATCGGTAAGGAACTCGACCGCTGTCTCTTGTTGGCCGTATTCAGAACTGGGGTGTGATTTGGCATTGCTGACGGCGAGGGACAAGTATTCGATACGACGCTCCAGATCCAGATCGGACCTATAAGGGGCGATTAGTTACCCTTGCAGTGGGGCAGATCGTGAAATACGCTCACTCGGAATCTGCGAGTGACTGAAGCGCGTACGCGGCCCGGAGGTATTGGCCGCTGTGAACAAAGAACTGCCACAGAAGCTCGCCCCATCGGTCATCATGTTGAGCTTGACTGGCTAAATGGTCCTCGATGAATGGCGTTCGAATCTGCGTGTCACTATTCAGTAATAGTAAACGGCGCAAAAAGATAGGGGCCTTACCTCAAGCAAGTCGTCTGTTCGGCCTTGTTTAACCAGCCAGTCATACAGCTCCGCATGAAACATAGGGTCATCTGAGGCCAACGCAAGTTGATAGGCATTCTTCCTCACGGCATCGGCGTCGTCTATAGGCCAATTGTTTACGACCGATTCATATGCATACTGAGCTATTGACGTACCAGCAGATCCGTCCTCCTTGCCCTGACTCATTTCACTAGCCTCATCGAATGTACGTAGTGTCTGGGTGACACATTCGTAGCACTCCCGGCGGAGCTTGTACGCGGCGCGCCGGTCGTCACCTGACAGGCGCTCGCTTTGCCAATAATCTCGTCCGTGGTTGTCTACATCCCAATCCTTGGCGCATTGCAGGGGCAATTGTACAGCGCCGTTGGGATAACGCAAGGCGCGATACTCGGCCGTCACCTCTTGCAACTTCTCGAGGCTAAGCGTCGCGGTGCTCTTGCGGAACAGCCTGGGGATAGTTTGTTAACGTATCAGGTAGAACTTCGAACGGTAATTACCTAAAGCTTTCCTTGAGGCAGTTGCGCTGCTCATTTCCATCTCTAGTCTCTTTCGCTTTGCGAACATTTTCCAGAGCCTAGATTGGGCCTCGTCTATAAGCGTTCTTACTTTAACGAAATAGCTTCGACTCACTTTGTACAACAGTACGTCTGCTGCCGAGCAGAAGGACCCACACCGTTGCTGCAAAGTCTCGCTGATAGCATCCACGCTAATTTGCTGAGAAATCTGCTGGTTAATGACGTTGTTGATAAGACCCCGTGCAATCTCAGCGCCCTCGGTCGTAGTCATGAGTCCATCGAACGTGAGTCCAGCCAAAGCCTGCTGGAGAGACGGGTCACACCTTCAAAAGTAGTTAGCATTCCCAAGTTCCAGGTAGAGTGCGGGGTTAAACACGTACAACGCAATGGTCTCCGAAAATTTATAATCGATGAGGAGAAGGACAAATGAGATACCCTCAATGACGCGGAACAGCAAGGCTTGGAGTTGAGCCATTGACGTATGTTCTGCCTGGAGATGCGGGGAATGTGGGGACAAGCTTAAGTACGTAAATTCTTTCCTAACGTGCAATGGCAAGCACCAACCTTGAGGGCCTCCTGCTCACCTCCCCCGCGTGTCATGTTGAACTCCCCTGAACCGGCAAGGAGAACCTGAGGGTGACTATCATGCGGGGATAAGCGCACAATTTGAAGAATCGAAATTTTACCCACTCACCTAGTCACAAAGTCCTTGAGTCGATTCAAATCGTGCTGTATGTCCACCAGCACATCCTCGCTGAGATTAGACAATTGCTTTCCTCCAGGTCTGGATATCCAAGTCAGAAAAGTTGCCAGTAATGTATTTTTTGGCGTACCCAGGTTTCGTGATGTGCTGTTTCCAAAGAGGCCTGATCAACCCAGCGAGGTACGATGCGAACCCATCATGGCGGCCACTAAACTCGTAATGCACATCCATCCCTAGAATACTGGGTGAATAGCCGTCTATCCAAAAGGCAGCATCTAGCTTACCACGCTCGACCGCCGCCGGTTTTCCGCCAAACTGTTGCAACAGATTCTGAGTAATAAGTAGCGAATCTTTGCCAAGTGCGTTGGAACCCGCATCGAGTGCGTCATTAAACAAACGCTGGCCAATACGAGACGTCGAAGAATTCAAGCCAGGCCGGCCGTCGAGAGCGATGTGCGAATTAGCGCTCAAAAGTGCGAAACACATCATGCAAAACTGTTCAACGCCATAACTATGCGCCTTGTGAGACAAAATTGAGAAAAAGACAATTGACATGGCTCACCTATCTTTAAAAGCCGTGACATATTGAATATCTCCCAACTTTCTTGAAGCCTCTATCAGGTCCTTCAATACATCCATAGGGCGTTTCTTCGTGAGGCTAACCAATCCCGCCTCTGTTAGAGCAGCAAATTGCCTCGGGGGCTCAACCAGCTGCGCGGTCAACTCGTTCCAGGACCCATCCCTCCCGGTGTGTGGGAGAGGCGCAATATCCCAAATCTTTGTACCGGTCGCAGTCAGCGAGGCGAATTCGTGCAAGACAGGTCGCCGTGCTGAGCCATAGCTCGTAGAAGAGTTAGGCCCAGTCGTTGCGGAAGCAGCGATTTTTCCTAGGTCGGGCGTTGCGACAAAAAGCGAGTTGCGAATGCTCTCGGGTCCAGACTCGAGCTCCTGGACAGCAACAAGCAAGCCCATCCTGTAAGCGGCGCGCGTAATACCTCCGACGGATGCCGAGGGAAGAGCCTGGAGGTGCTCTCGTGCAAACAGCGGGCTTTGGTACGGTTGTTCAGGATGGGGAAGTTGGGCTGGAGGTGGACGAACATGGATGAGTTGGAGGGTGCTAGGAGTGCCTGTGTATCCAGAGTTCGACCCATAGGATGCATATCCGCGACGTTGGTGTGAAAAGTAGAGACGGGCACCACCCGTGGTAACCGCAACCAGGACTGCAAGCGTGCCTTCAGACGGAGGCAGGACGGTGAGAGCGCAGATCCGGAAAGCGGCCGAGTTCAAAGCGACACTAGGGCAGAGAGACTGTGCATTGTTTCGGAGATCCCTCGCGTCAATCACAAGTTTGAGCGAATCCTCCGCGAGCCCCAGGTGGTACATAATGATATGGTTATGGTCGGTGAGGGCGTAAAGGCATTTCCGATCGGGGTCAGATACAAGTACGAGCAGCCGATCTAAAAAATCGGTCAAATAGAGTTTCAATACCAGGGTGTCAAAAACTTACGATCGAGTTTAGGCATTATAAGGCTAGTAAGGGATGGTATAAAGTTCGTGTACCCGCTGGTAGAATGGTTGACAAGCGCGGATTTTTTAGCGAACCAAGATTCGGCCGCCTGGTAGGCGAGCTCGTAGAGACACCCGTTCTGGTGGCCGACCATGAAAATTCGACCTTGCTTGGAGGAAACAACAGACTTCATCTCGACGTTGTCAGTTGGTAGAGCAATGTCCGTCTCATAGAGCTTCATCTCTCCATTGTTGATTTCGACACCAATTATCTGCACCTGGAACGGAGTGCAGACAACCAGCAGGTGCTGGATCGAGTCGACAAAGACACCCGGTTTAGGTTTAACTAATCCAACGTGAGAGATGAGATTTTGTTGTTGATCATAACGGACGAGCTCAGAGCTAAGACCAAGACCCGTGAGCCTACGTGGAAAGCAAGCCACCACTACACGAACCTTGGGCTTGTGTAATCCCACAACAACAATATATTCCCCAACACAATCCAAGCATAGTTGATCTCCGGCAACAGTCCCATAACCGAGTGATTGCGAGCACTGTCGATGTGCTCAAACAGGCCATCCGGAAGCGAGGCCGCTTTTCGAATATAAAACTGGTCCCAGGACTCATTCGGTACGGCCGTATAATCCGTGGACGCAGACGCTGCTCGAGAGTGTTTCAGCGTATCATCTCTTATTGAAAAATATAAATGAATTCACCATTAATGGTCTCGTCCAACGGGGGTATCCTTGACGCGTGCTTCGTCAGGTGCGCGTCAACAACCACACGCGCTTTTCCCAGAGCCACAATGTCAGACGCAGATGCAGATTTTCCAGACCCAGCCTGAGATACCGGCGCAAGTGCACGAGACTGGGACACTCCAAGGTCCATCATAGCAGAACGAGAGAACGAGAGAGCCATGCTCGAGTCTGGAACAAGGTTGAAACTGGGCCTGCAACAAGCGCGCGAGATCACGTGGCGATCCTCCGATGACAAATGTCGAAAAGAAAATTAGGAGATGTATTAAAATGGTGCAGGTGTACAACAGCTATGCGAATAGATACAACAGAGCAGCAAGTATACTGTACAATGCTGGTGGGCGCATAGAACAACGTGAGCAACAGAATAATACTATCACCAAAAAAACAAGCAACTATCCCCAACCAGTGATGAGACAGAAGAACGAGAAAGCGGGACGAAGCGAAGACAGGACAAGGACAGCAGTAGAGACCCAAGAAATACACATAAGTACATAAAAACATCATAAACAAATTCGGATGACATATGCGCATATTTCAACAACCATATCTAATTGATCATGAGGGTGATGGCGTTTCGTAAACGGACGCAGAGTTTACGTCTCGCCCTCGAGAAGAGCGAGTGCGGCACGGAGCTCCTGTTTGGCAGCCTCCACGTCCATGTAATTAAGCGAGGAAATAGCGAATCGTGAATACTTTTGCGCAAGCGCAGCAGTCTCGCGATCCACAGCGAGCGGTGCGGGACGTCGGTAAGGCGTGCTTGCCTGCAGGGGCGGAGACGATGTCCACGGCGTGCGCACAAGAGCCGTGGCAGAGGGTGGCGCATATGCGGGATTGTTCTGGACCGCCGGGGCGGGGTGAGAGGCCGACATCGAAGGGTGGAACGGGATGATCGCGAAATCCTCTGGGGGCCGGCCATCAACCAAGGGGGGCAGGCCAACCAAACCCGAAGAACGCATGTGGGGAGTGTAGGTCGGAGAATTGGGGCTCATCGACGAGGGCTGCTGATGGTCAGTCTCGACTGATGATCTGATCGTCAGGGACTTGGGACGGACAAGCGGCTGGGAGGCGTGCACGACCATGGAAGATGGGATAATCGGAAGAGAAGGAGACGTCCGGGATGCAGGGGTCAGAGGGGGAAGGATCTGCCTAGGCACTTCGGGGCTCAGGCCGCCAACTACGCTCGGCGCAAACCGAACAGTCTTCCTCGCTACAACGGCCTCGAATTGCGCACCCCCGTTCGCGTTTTCCCCCTTGGAAGTCTTGATCAACGACTTGAGCTCGTACCCAGACGACCGCCGGACGCTCTCCCCGTTGGACCGAAGGCTGACTTCTGTCGACATGACCTTCACCTCCGAAACAACGCTCTGACCCTCGCTCTCCTCATCAGAGCTGGCGCCAGACTGAGCCTCCTCCTCGGATCCACTCGAGCTGGAGCCGGTCGAGCCAGACGATAGCGAAGAACCACTTTCGACTTCAATATCAATCCCTTCGTCTTCGTATCCCTCCTGACCCACCGCTCCAAACTCTTGGGCAGGGACATCCAGTTTCCCATATACCTTCCAGAGCTCTGCATCAATCAACTCGGCTGCAGTTCTGAATGACTGGTTTTGGGCCAACGCCATATCCAATGAGGCGGGCGAGATTGTCGACGGAGAGTTGGGGGAAATGTTGGACGTGGGAGAAGGTTGCGTTGGGGATCGCGGGACCACGACCGCAGGTTCAGCCCTTGCAGGGTGTACAGCAGTCTCGACCGTCACAAGTGATAGAGGTGCCGCCGCCGGCGTTTGGGTCGGCGTGGACAGCACCCCAGCATCAGGACTGTCTGGAATCGGCGTGCTGCGAGCCAAGGCCAGAGGTGAAACTTCCGCAGCCCAAGATTGGACGGCAGGTGGAGCGGGTGGCGTAAGTTCCCGGATTGCTCGCGAAACCTCGCGGCCCAAGTCCCAGTCATCCATGACAGGCGAAGCGATCGTCACCAAATTGCTCGTGCGTGCCTCCTCAGTCCCGGCGGCAACCTCGATCTCCTTCGTGGCAGTTAGGACATCAACGACAGTGAGCACAGGCATAAGCGGCGAATTCACAGTGCCCGTCTCCTCGGACGCACGCGAGTCGCTCAGCCGAGATTCGGACTGGTCGGTTGATGCGACAGACTGGGCCCTGTCCGGTGATTGAGCACGTGGCGCAGTGAGGATGGCCATCGATCCGCTTCTAATCACTGTCTGCAGCTGAGATGAGGTGAAAGTGTCGGTGCTGTCCATTGTCATCGCGGAAGACATCGTGGGTGACACGGCGCCAGGCTGGATCCATGGTTCCGCAGCGTATGAGGCGCCTGCAGGCGGTAATTGGGGCGGTAACTGCTGGATTCCCGGGGGAGGTGTAGCCGATACATCTTGCGGCGCCTTGACTGGACTCGCAAGCTTGGCAGCTGCCGGGCCCACTTTGGGCTTGCTGACGGGCGAGACCTTGGGCGAGGCATTGTCTGGGGCAGCAAGAGGCGATCGGTACCTTGGAATGGGGGACTGGCGTTTCTTCGGCGACGAGGTTCCCGGGAAAGGCGCTTGACCACCAGATCCGGATGTCGGGAGCGCGCTAGACTCGGGTTTCTTAATCTCCTGTCGTGTCCCATCGAGAGAAAATGAGGCCTTTACAGGTGTGTGACGGGGAGAAACGGGGGCGCTGCCAGAACCGGATTCCGTCCGGGCAGGAGGGTAATTGGGCTGAAGAGGGCCGGGGCGAGGCGCTCCTGTGGTTGGAGATTCGGCAGGGGACTGGAGGGTTGATGGGCGGGTAGATAATAAAATAGGATTCGTTTGCGGGGACAGGTTTGAGGGTGTAAGCGTGTGGCCGTTGGTCGTGTAGCGGGCAGGAACAGCGGGAATCCCAGGTGTGGGTGTGACGCCCTCGCGTAGTGAACGAACAATGTCTGCCGCCTTGAATTTCGCATATTTTATTGTCTCCTCGACCTGAAACGCCCCAGTAAGCCAATTGATCTAGCTCCACGAAAGCACAGCACTTGCCTCGACGTCAAGCGGGCCGAACAGCCGCAATATCTCGAGGAAATAGGAGGCGGCCAAAAACTTTTTCGCAGTCGCCCTGGGAGTGATGTGAGCCGAGTGTAGCATTTAGCCAAAAGTTCTACATACCGGGAAGTATTCCCCTGGATGTCTTCATTGTTGGCAGCCTCAAAGACGTTGAATCCGAATCGTCGAATATATAAACTGCCAGCAGCTTCGTCTGTGATTTGTCGACGGTTCTTCATCGTTCGCTTCATCTGGCCACATATCAGCCATACGCAAACAATAGAAGACAAAGAGCACTCACTCCCTCGAGCTGATCGACCACGGCCGCAAGGAACGGCTTGTTCTCCTTTGTCTTTGGGCGCCCCACGCCGAGGTGTGCGACATAGTACAGGCTCCAGTAGCAGACGTCTAAGCGCGAAGATCAGCAAGCGCCAGCCAGCGAAGCACAGGGAAACGACGACGCCACGGCAGCAGGCCACTCACAAGGATCTCGGGCGCGCACCTCCTGCGCTCGCTGGAGGAACGGCAAGACGTGCTTGAGGTCGGCCGGGACAGGGGGAAGCCTCAGATCAATCATGATCTCTGGGCAGCGGACCGAGTTGGGGTTGGGAGCAAAGACGAATGCGTCGGCGGGGGTGGGAGACGATGGGAAAGAGTAGGCTATAGCCATGACGACCGGGCAAGCCCAGCGGGAACAAGATAGTTAGCAAGGGACAGGGTATGATCTGGGCGCCCAAAGAATGGCACGACAGGGAAGGCGGGTGATGTGGGGAAACGGCGGCAGGATATAAGAGGATGCCGTTCGGAGAGAGAGGACGTCGTTCGGAGAGTGCAGTCACGGAAAGATGTGTACGAGATTACGTCTAGATGCGGGTGAAGGCTAGACACGGCACATCCGAGGGATCGATCCAGCCGCTAAAAAGTCACTCACATGTAATTGCAGCGTGGCAAGCAGAGGAGATTTTGGCCTTCTTTGGGGTATTTTCTGGGCCGGAAATTGCGCGAGTTAGCCTCGTGGTATCCGTTGCAGTGGACGAGCGTTGAAGAAACTGTGCAGCCTCTTAGCAGCCCGGCGCTTGTACCCGACCCCCCACGTACCATCATAAGCACACACAACCCCTTTAAGAAACCTTCAGTCACCGGTCAGACACTGCCAGTGTTTGCGCCAACACAAAACGTAACGTGCTGCTTTATCTACCGCCCAAGGCTGCTACCGCGACAGATCTGAGCGACCACGCTGGGGCCCCATGACTCGCGCCCTGGACGAGATGCCCACGCGGACCTCCTGTCCGGCGTTCACCCAGCGGTCCTTGTCGCCGCCAGCCGACCCTTGGGCTCGACGCACAACGCAATAATGAAACAGCTCACAGTATACAATCACACCTAGCCCTTGACTCTTGTTCCGCAAGGCCCGGATTGTCGCAGTTGGAGGCTCGGACCTCGGTCGATGCTGGGGCTTGCGCGAGAGGTGGAGCGGACCTGGTCTCCAAACTCTTCCCGTCTCCGTGTAATAACAAAAACCGAGCCTCGAGCCGGGGACCTGTCTTCTCGGCGCATTCCGCCACACTAGGCTTACTTGGTTCTCCGGCTCGGCTTAGTTTGCGGGGGCTGTCTCTGGTCTCAGTTGCTGCACAGTGCGAGGCCCGAGCTTCCCATTTTTGTTTACGTCCTTCACACTACTGGTGATATCTGATAGGGGGCTTCCCCCAAAGCGGGAAGCTTCGTGCGCCCCTTGCCGCTCACTTTTTTTTCCTCGCGGCACATCAACCCTGTCGGAGAGTCTCTGAGCTGCCTAGGTTTGATGTAGGGTATCAAACCTCGGCTTACGCGCACACATTACACGCCTATGTATAAGAATACCCACCTTTGGCATACTCGCTCTCTCACACCTAGTTATGGTCTTTTTAGGCTCGAATTTCAAGTCCGCTTTGACAGAAGTGCTCTAAGATGACTATTATGTCCCGAGGAAACTCCCAGACGCTAGTCATACAGAACCAGAGAAAAGGCATACACGTCCCGAATGACGAAAAAAGGGTAAAGGACAAGGCTCAGGCCTGTCGAGGTGCTTTCTTCATCGGTGCAACCGCAGTCGCCCGGTCTTTAGCCCGGCTCTCGGCCTGTCTCCTCGCCTCCATCCAGCTATGAAACACGGTGAGCACGTTGGCACCCTTAAACTATCGGCTAAGCTCACAGGTTACGCGTATACTCATGCAGCGCACTGTTATACGACTCGACCGAGTCATAAGACGAGCTCGTTGCTCCGCTCGACGCGTTGGATGGCTGGGTGGGGTTGGCGAGCATAGCAAGACACGCGCGAACAAGGGGGGTATGAGGGCAAGTTGGCTAGTTAGGGGGTGGAGTAAGCCCTATATACGCAAGGTGGGGCACCCCTTCGAATTTGTCTGAAACTCCCCCCCAATTTTGTCGTGACCGCCGATCGCGTGGACATCTCACCTGCTCCACCAATGAAATTGTCGACGCCGCCGGAGAAGCCTCCGAAGACTGCGAACGACGTCACTTTTTTTCGGCCGGCTTAGGGTGGTTTGCACGCCTGCGTTGATCGAATGAATGATGTTCTTCGCGACGCCGACGGTTCGAAACTGATCTAGCATAAGCAAGTATATTTTTATATAAATTGTATCGGTCTCCGTGAATGATTTGTGCAACCGATAATGCGATGTGGTCTGTGGTTCCACCTCTAGCGTCTCACACCCTAACTTGGTCCCTACAGCATACTTCCATCGGAAACCACGCGGAATGGCGCTCCAGAGTGCTATTTCACTCATTTGTGCGTCATCGAAGAAGATTAAGCATTGGCTTCTGGTCCCGAAAGACCATAATTGGGCAATTATTCGCTCCCCCCCAGTACGGAGCACTCTCCCAGCTCCACAATCCACACGGGGTAAACTCTCACCGTCTTTACTGGTGGTAATTCATCCCACTTGGAGCCTGCGGATCCCGGGAGAGCCAACATGGTTCTCACGCCGTTACACATAGACTTGGCCGAGGAAGCGGTAAAAAAGCGCTGATTGGTTGGTAAAATGATGTACCAAATACAGTGGGGATACAACTCAGAAGCCGCAGGAGTTATTTAGGAAGCACTCTTTCACAAAAAGTACGCGCCCGAGTCCCATTGGCTCGCGTGACGTTGCCTACCGCATCTTTGCTTTTCAACGTCGCGAGGCGATCAATCGCCAGCTGTGCAAACGCATGTCTGCTCTGCTGGGCGTTCACCCATAGCTCTCGGGCTTGCCCCTCCTGGCCGAAATCGCCAGCATCGGCACACTGCCCAAGTCCAGTATCATCGCCACACTTCATGACTCAATAGAGAGTACAATAGCGAGAAAAAGCGCAAGTTCATCCCCCCTGTCCCCGCCAATTTCAACTGCTCGCATTGCATCCCAGCCCTCACCTGTCAGGATCATCGCAAAGGTTAAGTTACAAAAATGATTCCGGTATTTGG
>WSLN01000393.1:0-15655 GCA_019677355.1 Ceratobasidium sp. 370
TACTTACCATAATAATGCAAATATTGACACCAGTTTGGAATGACGCGCGAAGTTGATACAACGGAAGACACAGTGTACACTGGCGGAGGTAACCGTGACTCGGCTGGAGGCGAATTTGCCCGTGTCTGAATCCACCCACGTGATATGGTCTGGGCCACCTAATCCGTCCATGTCGGTTTGAGGTTGCCAGTTTACCAGGTCATTTTGAGGTACAAAGGTACTGATCGGAATGCCCTAAAAAATTTAACCGGTCGGTCCTGACCTGAATGGCTTGTGTTTGTGGTTTCTTGTACATGGTGTGTATACACAGCTTAAAGACAACGCCGGCCTGTGGGTTCTATTTTCGAGGCTGGCCTGAGGTTTAGTCTCTATATGATTGCAATGTTATTTTTGTAGCATAAGAGCACGGTGCGGGTCACGCTGTCTTTCTTAGCACGATGCCATGTCAGTAATATAAACTTGATTGTGTGTCTTCTACGTTGTACACCTGCCGTCGAGATCGTACATCAATACACAGCCCATTCCAAGCGGCTATATGCGCTATTCAAGTGAGTCAAAATGATTATTGGCATTATAGCGTACGTATATGAAAACACGGGGCGACAATATACAGCAAAAAAGTGGAAGAAAGCTTGAAACACACAGTTCACACAGAACCCGTTACTCAACCCTCGCTCAGTGCATCCTATCCTTCAACCTCAGCGACGGCGCCAATAACAGCGTTGGCGATGATGGCTGGGTCGACTGGGTTAGCTGACCCACTTCCATCGCCCTGCATCTCTAAGAGGGACGTTTCACAAGCCAATTGCCAGTCAGGCACGTCGGAAAACCGGGCATCAACAACTACTGGAGGTCGACTTGTCGGATCGTTCTCATCTGGAACAAATGGGTACTTCTGTTGATCCAGGGTGAGAGCTTTATCAATTTTCCTGTAATGCGAGTTAGCGAGCACAACATCAGCGCAGAAACGTACGCACTTTTTAAGCCTTGCCGCTCGTTCTGGCTCGGGATGCTTGAGGAGGCCTTGACGAATGCGAGCCAGCTTTTTGTCGATGTATGACCAGAAGCTACCAGTCTTTCTATCTTCCCTTTTCTCCTTCTGGTATTCACTCACGTAGCTGCGCTAATGGGCCGAAAATTAGTTTGCGTTCATGTGAACAGGGGTACCATCTAGTGCTTACAATCACGGCATAACGCCCCCAGTGTTCCCTTGTCATCTGGTAATTCTCCATGTTGAAACTTTCGGCCAAAGTACCAATATCGACTTGGCTGTCAAGCGATTCAAAAAACTGTGTAGCTAATGAGTATGGTACAGGCGTGCTCATATGACAAGCATACCTTCTTCTTTATGTCTGATCGATAAGCTGTGAACAAACCGCTGACGGCAGTGTTGCACGACTTGTTGAACGCAAATTCTGCAAGGTCGCTGCGTTCGAGATGGTACGTCTGGTAATTAACCCGGATATGCTTCTGTGTGATAACCACAACTCAAAATCGAGCCACCCTTGCCGTAAGAGCTACTCACAACAAATCGCTCTGTTACACCTGTAACATAGGCGTCGATATTAGCGTCGAGGACTGTCGCATGGAGTCGGGGAGTGATGAACTCCTTCAGGTGTTCGGATGGTGAGTAATGTGACACAAGAATTATAGAGACGATTCATTGCACCTTGAACACCCGACTTTTGCTGAAGTCGTATTGCTCCCCTGGCACGGCCTTGACAGCAAGTCCCTGCGTATAAATGGTGAGGATGAGGTCGTGTGTTGAAAGCTGGTAGAACAAACGTCAGTCTGTTATGAAATTACTCCTGGAAGAACTAACCTGCGAGTGGGCAGCAACCTGCGAACGCTGAAGTGGGGTTACACCAACCTGGTCGCACAACTTATTGGCAAACTCGAGCCGTCGCCTCTTCTGGTGCTCAGAGACGGGTGTGCTGCCAGACGAATCAGTTGACCTTCTTCTCCGGACTCGTGGTGCTATGGGAGGTGTAGCAGGGCGATCATACACATCGCCAGGGTTCGGCTCGTCAAGGATTGAGGATGGCAGCGGTGGAAAACCTGGTGGCACAGTGTGATTTAGTGAGCGAGCCATATACAACAACAAAGGCTGATGAGCAGACTTACCAGCCTCACTGCTTGCGTCGTCATCACTTGCAATGCCCATGAATGATGAGCAAAGCAGGGTGAAAATGGGGGTGGTGGATGTTCGAGTTCGAGGTCGTGAAGGTCACGTGAGACACCATGAACCCGCATCACCGATATTTTTGTCCTTGGTTTTTGAGGGTTTTTTTTATGGCAAGTTTACAAAGAGGCCTCCCGATCGGCCTGTTGGAAGTGAAATCGTAAGAGCACTCGAACAATTCGTCGTATGCAAGCTCTGAGCACATATTTTAGTTACTGTCTTCGATAGCCGAACAATTTATGCAAGTAGCATACTTCTACATTACAAACATCAAAGATATATTACGTGGTAGCAGTTGTACACGACGACCAAACAAGAATACCAACAAATAATGCCTCAAAAAACTACCATCCACTATTACCCCATCCGCCTCCACTTCCAGCTCCAGCTCCACCCCAGCCTCCGCTTTGGTTATTGCTGGCGTTATTCAGGTTGCCCCAGCCGCTACCTCCGTCTCCACCACCATTTGCCGAATTGAGCATCCGGGCACGTTCGGGGTTCATTCCGGGCGGCGCTGGTGGGGTGCCCCAGCTACCCGCCTGCTGAGCCCGAGCAGGTGGCGCGTAGGGGTTAGGGGTTTGCGTTGCGGCATATGGATTAGGTGTTTTCCCGCCGGCATAGGGGTTAGGAGTTTTACCACCCGTCGCGTGACCAGGTGTGCAGTGTCCGGGAGTACATGCCCCTCCAGGTGTCATGCGACCGGCACCGTACGCTGGGGTACGAGCTGTGCCAGTTTGAGGTGTAGAGTAGCGCATCTTGAACGCATTGCACAGATCAGGTACCGTTGGTACGGCCGTATCGATAAGCACGTAGCCTTCGGGAATAACGCGCACGGGCTGGTAAATCTTGTCAGTGCACGACCAGAAACCACAGGTACGGAGTGCTCACCCAGGTTCGAATTGGGGCATTTTTATTGGCCAAGAAGGAGAGGTTGAAATAGCCAGGTTTCTGGCGGTTGAGAGCAAATGCATAGATACTTTTCGTTGGGTGCATGATGAGATATTCCTTGAGAGCCTTGTCTGCATACAGAGTCACCTTAGTATAACCATGTCATGTCCGAGGGCACTACTCACGCAGCTCAGCCTCTGAACCAGCCTTGTACTTCTCATGCGCGATGAGCTCTTCAACCTTTCGGGCCATGGCATTGACATGATTAACGATCAATTCGTCCAAATCGGAGTACTCGTATTTGCCATCGATAATAAGCTGTTTGCCAACATTCTGCTCTCCCGGATTGCCACTCGGGTCCACAACGTCTGCCGGTACCGTCAGCAACTGCAACTGCCAGCCATCAATAACTTACCAATGTGTTGGTATACCCCTTCGTCAACCTTCCATGTGACGGCCAAATGTGTTGGCCCCTTGGACGATGGCCGAATAACTACATCCCCACGATGCTGGTTCGCCAGATAATTGTGCGCCTGCGTCGAATTGAAGTTGTGGAAGTTTGGGTGCTTGATCGTCCGGCGTGACGACTCAGCCGCATGCATCTTTTTGCGATGCAACTCGTCCTGGAGACGCTGCGCGGCGTGCTTGTCGTAGTATTGGTCAAATTTGGGGATACGTGTCCGCGCGTCGCCATTTTACACAGAGTATGAAAGTATCGTATAGCACATAGTAAGAGATACAGACACATTCGCTCGATTTTGTGGACTTCAAACCCGTTTCTTAGCCCTTTCATCGGTCTCTTCATCTGCCATCCCATCATTTAGGTCGATAGCATCAGGCTCTCTTTTCCGCTTAAGTGACAGCTCAGTTCGCATTGCGTCAAGCTCCTTCTTGGTTGGGGGCTCGATACCAGGTCTATATGCGCATACATTAGACAAATTGAGGGAGATCTAGAATAAATGAACATACCGTGAAAAGTAAGAATCGAGCTGTGAGACCAGATCGGCTTTACGGATGCCTGCTGTAGTTTTAATACAAAACAAGCGGCATACATGTTTTAACACTTGTACTGTGTGAGTTGAGCTGGAGTTGAATGAGGTTAGCTGCCTCGAAGTCAGGTACTTGCATCTCTGACTCACAAATGAGAGAGGGATGGGCCCGACGAGCTTGCAATGGGTTGAGCAGGGTTGCCAGCTGTGGGCACAGATAGACTCCCTGAGAGCGAAGCAGTCTTGGGCGAAGTCTTGGCCTCTCTGGATGGTTTTGGGAAATCTAGGATCTCCTCGTCTTCGTCCTTCACTACCACATTCACAGTGGTTACAGCCTCCAAGGCCTTCTCCTCCTTTGCTCGCTTCAAAGCGGCTTTGCGAGCTGCGGTTTTTTTGTTGTGAGTTTTACGAAGTGATAATGCAGCAGATGTCATATGAGCCTGCACGTCACTGATCGTGTATGCTCGCTTTTGTAGCTCCACCGGAAGAGCCGCAAGGATGTGTTTGTGGTTATGAAGCGCCTGGGTGTTGAGGATAAAGTGCGTCGAGTCTTTGTGCTTGACAAAGCGCTGTTGGCGGGCTGAAACCTCTCGTTCTTGCATGACCGACAAAAGTTCGACTTCATTGCAGCCACTTCCAACACAGTCGTGTTGTAGATTGACAGTGCATATCAGGTCCTACTCGACAGTCAATTATCCAGGATGGTTGCGCTTGAAATCACAGAAAACTAACCACAAATTCTACCAAGCGAATCGAATTGGTGCTTGTAAGTGTTGGCATATCAAAAGCGACATGATTGCCTGCTCCAAGGTGCATTGGCCGGACAGTTGCAAAGAACACACCAGAGGGTGTAGGTGACGATTTAGATTGTCGCAGGAGAAGCTCCACGACTGTGCAAAAGCTAGTGGTCTAACAGTGGGGTAAACCAGTTAGTATTAGGATTGGCATGAGCTTCTACACATACCGCTCCGACCTGTATAATTGAGTGGCTTCCAGCGGTTATAGTGTCGCCAGTGCGTGCAATTACCTGTTTGATCGATTGGTAAGTGGCTCCAATATCGGAACCACCAGGTTCAACAAATGGAACTCCTGTTTTCGAGGTAAGTGTCGACAACCATGGGACTGCGGAGGTCACATGGGTTTTGCCTTTTGACTTTGTGCGGGCTACCATTGTGACTGTACCTAGAAGCAATAGTGAGCAATATGCATGTTGATCCACAGCAAACTTTGCACGCACCGGGTGTTGGGTCCAGGTATTGGTAGATTCCAAGAATTTTTGAGAACACCTTACTCTTTCTCATGAACTGTAAGAGCGCCAAGCTGGCTTGTTCCCATCCAGATCCATCTGCCTTTCGCCAGTATCCACCCATGCATATATGCTGAACACGATCTATCGAAGCAATTGCTTTTGCAGCATCACGGGAAGGCGCCTGTCGATTGCTTTTCACCATTGCAGCCCTGAAAATGGCATGGTAGGACTCGTATCGCTCGGTGGAAAAGAGGATCGCAGGACCAAACCGTTGGATAAAACGTGGGAGGTGTACGAGGAAGTGAAATTTGGGCTTTTCCATGAGGATACCAGGGCTGCAGATAGCAGCCGTGACCAGGAACATATCTATAACATCCTTAAGCTCAATCTAGCGTGGTCCGTGAGCATTTAATGAGGTTTATTTATAAATAATAACTCACCAAATACGAGTCCAACATATCTATTTCCGTAACCCAGAGTAAGACCACAAGACGGCCAAGTAGTAGCCATGCATCCTGAACGCACTGTGGGACAAGACCATGAACCACAAAGGGCATAACTTGAGCGAGGGTTTTGAAGTGTTTCCCGATCAGAGTACCACTGTAATTACACATATAGTCTGCAAGAATAGAGGGAATCCCAAGTCCCTTGGAGTTTAGGGAGCGAAGCCGAGTTTGGAAAGTATCCATATGGTGGTCCTGCTTGATGATATGGAAAGACTGTGCCCAAAAATACTTAACCACTCCAAGAAGTACTGTGTGTAAGATTTCTGTTGGTGTATCTTCATGAATATTGACGCCTAAAGCACATACACGTGTGAGTTGACTTCACATCCTTCAAACCCCACAAACATACCATCCATCTCAAGTAGTGCATTGATAGCACCTTTCTCCTTTGCTGTCTCGAGGTGCGCCAAGAGTACCTTGCTGACATTGTCGGCTTTGGGGGAGGGGTTGTCGGCTGAAACCTTTCGGAGCTTTATCCCTAGTGTGACAAGGTTTTCAATAATTGGCTGCCCGATTCCATCCTTGACGCCAGTGAGGGCCATGTCATCATCAACCTTGCTCCGAGCGCCAGGCTGCAGCGCAAGCGCAAATCTTGCTTGCACAGTCTCAAGTGTCTGCCGTGGATCGCGAATGACACCCTCCTGGAAAGGTTTGGCTCAGCATATAACCAGGTATTCATGCAGTTAATTAACAAACTGACCTGTATCAAAGACTGGTAGCCTTCGTCAGACCTCTTGAACTCTTGTGTTCCTCCAGCATGACAAGTTCGGCACATAAAATTAGACTTCAGGCTTCCGCAGCTACATGCTTCCGCCTGCATGGGGTTGTCCCCTGGCCACATAAGCGCATAGGGTCGAACCAAGACCTCTCTCTTGGTGAGTGCGTCAAAAGTGACTGTTGGATTCGCAAATGCATGTCTAGCAGATAGATAGTATTAGCCACAGCCAATTGGACAAATCAATCAGGCATATATGAACATACTTGATAGATGACGCAATGCCAGATAGCAACTCCGAGGCCGACATTTGGTTGGTTGCCCCGACGTATCGCACGTTAAGTTCCTTCTGCAATGCCTCTCGAGGGATAGCCGCATTAGACATATAGCAAGCGATGTATTTATTCCATTGCTTTGACACCCCACCAGACACATCATCTACGAACATTATCAATGGTATCGAAAACACATCGCGCGTACCCGCTATTGTGCGCAAGGGGTGAGGCATCAAAGCAAGGTCAGCTTCAAAGCCGTCTAAATCATTCTGTTAGTGGGCAGAAACAAAGGTAGTGTCTCAAACCTGACCGGCAAAACCCTCGAATAACTCCTCCGAGCGCATGAGCTCACTGTAAGTATGAGTAAACGTGCTAACTGCTACCGATGGACGTAACGCCAACGAGCTCCGCTCAATCACAGCGCCATCCTAAGATACACCAGTGAGCGGAGGTATCTCAGGATAGCATGGACTTACTGGCGTACTGTGGACGTAGTCCCCAAAACACCACTTCTCCTTCAGTTCCCCCCGAAGAAACCAACGGCGTGGGATAAATAGCTTTCCGTCAGAGAGCTTAACCAGCTCATTCACATAGAAAATGCGGTTGTCGTTGGTGCGTATCATCGGGGTCATTTGCTCATCTGGTACGCTGTACAGCATCTTTGCTCCATGCCATACCTGAGTGACTCGCTGACCATCGCATTCTAGGTGGGGGTACATCTGCATATCTTGACGTGTAATAGGGTTTGAAATATCCTGGAAGAGTAGTTAGGTTCGCCGAGCATCAGGAAAGTAGCAGCAAACCTACCTTTGCAATAGAGTTGCTTATGTCGTTTTCGTACCACACAGTGCCTGCTTGTGTTGTTCGCCGGTGTGTTGGCTCACCGAGCTTTTTCTCCAGCACGATTTGAGCCTGTGTAAGCGCATGGAGTGTGGGTGCTTTCTTCTTTCCGCAGAGGTGACGCGACATCTCGAGAGCCGCAATCTTCTGTGTGCGGGAGAACCGAGCACGAGGTCCATTAAATGATACATCGGCCATTGCTATCTACATCCATACGATTAGACGTGAGAACAGAACAAGCGAATAGACTTACCCCTTGCGTTGGGTAGGGGTAGAACTCGTCTCCCAGTTGCGCCTCGGATGCTTTTGTACGCGTTGCATTATCAGAACCAGCTAAAGTAACATGTTCTGAGCGCATATCTAAGTATACGACAAATGGAACAGATGCTTACCACCTAGTGCAAACAAATCCGGTGCACTATCAGCCTCAACCGCACCGCCCAATTCATCATCGTCGCTTTCCAACTCCTCGGATTCGGATTCAGGTTCCCCCTCGCTCTCCGATGCCTCTCCTCCCCTCATTTTGTCGCCACTGGCACCCCGTTGGCCAGTGACCCAGGCAGTCTCCTCGTCATCGCTGAGCCATCCAACACTATCGCGTTCGTCATTTATGTTAGAGGCGAACGCCTCGGGCTCTGGTCCGTCATTAGTGGCCTGCAGCAAAACAGTTAGAGCACCCAAACCGGGCACTGATGAGGAGTACTGACACTACAGGGTGAGTCCCTTACACTCGTGTCCACGAAACGCTCAGCCTCCTGGCAGTCAGCATGTTGAACCGGCGACTTTGCAGTATTTTCAGCATCGCACGGCCATGTAGTTGTGCGTGTAAAGGCTGGGTTGACCTTCGGGTAATAGAACATTAAGATTAGTCGACGTACATATTAGGAGTGGGAAAGTACATACCGCAAGGAGTCGAGGCTGCTTGTTGTTCTGTGCGTTCACCTGGTGTTTGTGGCTTGCTGCGTGTTGGTGGAGATGCTTTGTCTGAAGGAACCCGTTCTTCTTAAGACCTGGACAAACCAGACAGCGAGCGCCCGTTGAGAAAACAGAAAACTCTGTTCGCGCGTCATAATCAAGTGCAAAGTGGCAATCAAATGTGGGACGACCTACCATCCGCATTGGGCGTAAAATTCGCCATAGCTCCTATATCGGGAAGACGAAGCACGGATCTCAGATGTCCAGCAAAGGCAGGAGCTCAGATCGATGTTGACTTGACAATGGTGCGTCACCCTGGACAACAGGGTCTGGCCGTGAGGGCCGTTCTCGCCCTCAAACCGGTGCGAATCTAATCTGATGGTACTGATCTGGTTATCAGCTGTTAAAATGATGGTATTCACATCGCCTCCCAAAGGTCAAAACCAGGTCAAAAAAGGGTTCAAAATATGTCTCATAGCACCTGAAAACGACATGCCCCTAATTAGGTTAAGTTAGGTTAAGAAAGCTCCCGACAGTGTAGGGTTGGTGGGGAGAGAGAAGAGTGGAAGTCCCTTTCTTCTCCTCTGCTGACTAACTTAGGACCCTACTATCTCCCGTCCGGCACAGCCACTTCACATCAACCACCACAACCCGAAGTGACGGGCTCGGGTAGTGCATTAAAGCATAAATACAACATAACCTAGTCTACGGTCCAAATTACAGCATCACCAGAGAGCTCGTCATCGTGGTGGGACATGAAATCTAGCGAATAGGGCTCTCGGCCACAGGAAATTTCTGGGTTCAGCCGGAGTGCCTCGACATTGTGTGTCGAAATCTCGTTCCGAAGTTGAGTGCATGTAAGTTTGCTGGATGAAAAATCACGCTCTGAAGACACAGAGAACGCTTGTGCTGGCAAGATGTCCAGTGCTACTCGGTAGATGGGGGGAACCTCGGATGACTTTGACTGAGCCTTGGGTTAAAAACGAGGTTAACATTGAGTTTAAAATAATTTCAGAGCCAATAGGGTCACCATCCAGTACTTGAGAGCACTCAAGCCTTTTTTTAGTTGTTGGGCCTGAAGAACAGGGATATCCACAAACTTCTTGCGCTCAAGCTCAATCGTTGCACGGTTTAGGGTGCTGATGGTTGAACTCGAGGGAGATAAGGCTGGAAGCCGGGTGGATTGTGAGGATGCCAGCAGTGTTGGATTAGCGTCGCTAAGGGAGTGTGTGTAGTTTGTGGAAGATGCTGTCACTGGCAGGTGCACAGTTGTCTGTGTGTACAAAGTCGAAATCAGTCGAATGCGAATACCAAATGTTAGAAGCGAACCGTAGCCATCATTTAATCGTTTCATAGCAGTCTCCTATGCGAGTGGAGGTAAGGTGTGGGTAGCAGAGTCCATTTCATTTATTTATTTTTGCTGCTCCTCTAGGCACCGAAGTATCTACAATAAAATAAAATAAGTTAAACCACAGCAAGAGATTGGGAAAAAAAAAAAAACATACATGATGCTTAGCAACTTCCCAAGCATTTCAGCCTGCTCTGGCAACCAGTTCTCATCAATCCACTCATACTGAATTGATGGGTTCAGAGCCATGGCAACAATAGGTGCAGGCGTTGAACATGTTTTCTCTATGTATTCTTCGAGATTGTTGATACCGATGCCAACAGCGTGTGTGAGGATGGGTCGATGAGCTTGAAGGTCTCGCCATTTGCTGATCAGAGCATGGTAGAGAGGGAGTGCGAGAGCATGAGTTGGGGTGTGATCAGAGGATAGGAGCTCCTGCGTCCGGTGGGGCTAGGTTGGGGACGTCAAGGATGTCACTGAGGACTTCATGATCAATATGATAAGTTGCATATTCAGCAAGAGTAACGTCGCTAGCAATATATCTGCTAATTGCCTAGAACGACAAGGTCAGACTCCAGAGGTGTTAGGATAATTAAGCTCAGAAGTACATACAGGATACAGCTCCAGGAAGCGCTCGATCATGTTTCGAGTAGATGACCATTTTGTCAGACAGTTGAGGATGAGCTCAAGTAGTCTCATCTGAAACCCCTCAAGTATCCAGACATCGTCAACTAGCTTGTGCTGTTGCCAAATCCGCTCCTCATTTCCTTCACGGATTGTGCGCCGCACGTTTTGACAACGCTGTCCATGGCGAAGCGCAACAGTTGTTCGCCGAATGCAGTTGTGTGGTTCAGATTCGAGACGGGGAGAACGCAGTTGTACCCATACCGTGAACGTATGTGATTTTATACTAAATAGATAATCTGTAAGCCACATACGACGGCACTTCGAACCATTACGTGTCCGATTATGCCTGCAGTGATGCTGCTAGCTCGTTAGGCAGCTGGATCGATGTCGGGACGCCACCCACAACCCCACCACCCCGCCAACCTCCGAGTAGCTCCGCGAGGAAATCGCAGGATATGTTGAGCGGTTCGAAGAGTAAGTTTTGTCTCCTTTATTTTCCTACATGCTCACTTTGCATTTAGATACTATTATCAATATCATTTCGACCAACTCTGCATCTGCAAACTGATGCTGCACGCGCTTCTGCACGTAGCTGACGGCGTCCTCTGGTGTGGCCCTGTCTGGGTCTTGTGGTCGTTTTCGATTGAGCAGTACTGCAGGGAGGTTACTGCATGTGCTCAATTGAAAGTCGTACCCTATGCCTCAAGCAACAATTGCGTCTCCAGACGGCCCAGTTATCGTCCATTGCAGCGTGCTTCCGGAGATTCGGAAAGCCTTGCTCTTTGGAAAGGCGGACACACCAGTGGACAAGAGCCACATGGAATGTATTTACCCAGAATGTAAGTCACTCGTTTATTTCTTTCTATATTCTCTAACCTGTGTGGCTCAGACCCCCACACGGCTGTTTGCGTCCCCTCTCTCCAAGGGTTTCCCCTCGTGCTGAACGTCCGACGCTGACTTGCTGCTTATTTCCGCACCAACAGCCCCCAACGAACGTTTCAGCAATGGCTGAAGTTCATCCTGGAACGACGAGAACACTGGGGCAAGGTTCGTATCGTTGGCGGAGCACGGTGGCCACCAACGCACTCTCAACACATGGCAAGAGCAACCCGTCGTTTGTTCGAGTGAGTTGCCATTTTAGACAATTTTTACATTACTAACGTACTACAGCTCACTTATTACAAAGATAAGAACGAAAGGCATTGAAACCTACCGGTCGAAATGGTCCCTGACATCGGTTATGGGTGGCTAGGCTTTATTCTCGCCCTCATCCTCCCTGCCGACCCCCTGTTTGACATTCATGAGTCCGAAACGCATATTCTCGCCCATTTGACCAAAGCAAAAGACGCCAAAGGCGACGCCTCGATCGAGCTCGTCTCTTATACTCAGCTTGGCCTGACCGGTTGCTTGCGCTAGCAGAGTGATTTCCGCCCCCTCAGCCTGCTCAACCCGCCCAGCCTACTCAACCCACTCAACCCAACGCACGGACGGGTCTTTCGAACCCCCCTGGCAACCCCCGAGCTCCGGGACCCTGTGAAGGAAGTTTGCTCGGCGAGTGCAGTAAGGGCGTGAGTAGGGAAGAAGGACAAAGATAATGAAGTTAAAGTAAGTTTTTATCTGTGATTATACGAGATGACTCACTGTAGTGTTAGGCCTATGTCCGCAAGGTGCTCTGGAAGACTTGTGGAGTCTCCAGTTCGAGCGATGTTCGGCCGTGGCAGCAGAACGAAGATGGGAGTCTGGACGTATTCCCCATGTTCCTCAGGGATGAGAAGACAGGGTACGGTATCCCATGTCCAAACTGGGTGGTGTGCCTCAGTGAGCAAGTTGAGTGGGTTCCGACGTACCTTGAGCGCTTCCACTCGATGATCCCGAATGACGACTCAGCCCTCTCGGCCAAACTTCGCGACCAGTATGACAGATAGTTATTCGCCTAAGGGATGGACCCCTCCAGACCATCAAGGCGAACTGGAAGGCAATGGAACTCGAACCTGAGGCGATGGCAGAGAGGCGATCAAAGGCAAAACAGAATGCCTGGCTCGATAGGGTAAGTTCTTGTGTTCCAAGGTGGATTATGCTTACCATTTCTTCAGAAAGTCCTCGTTCGCGAGCGGTATCGTGACGAGCTGTCAGGCTTGCAAGGACCTGAACACGACTACCTTTTCAACAAGGGGTTCGTGTCACCAGAGGTGTCGGACGGTGAGGGAGGGCGGATAGTTGACGGGCCCGAGTATTGGGCGCGATGGGTGAGTTCATGTTAACACCAGAAAATCTTATCTGTACTCACTGTGGTATTAGGTAAACAATCTTATCGATGCAATTGACATGGCCTCCGCACAAGCATCCAAGGCGCGACCAGGGCACCGAGACCCCCCGCCTCGCAAGCACGTCGTCGTCAAGTGCGAAGTTCCCAACCTGCCGGCCTGTACTGGTTCAAAGGGCACCATTCGCATTGCGGCCTGCGCGTTGAGTAGAAAATGGTGCAAGGCCAACCAGAGTGTGGTGTTAGCTGGTCGCCTCGCATCAACCCACTGCTCAAAGACCCACCCAACATCGACCGCTTTCTCGAGAAATATCCGACCTCGACTCCTGAGGACGCGTACGATGAAACCCCACCACCAACTGCTGACGACCTTGAGAACGACGGTGGGACGAAGGAGATGGGGGGATTGGGTGCGGCGACAGTGGGATCGGGCTGAGTAGAGGCGAGAATGAGGACTGGGCGGAACCTGGTGCTCAGGAAGAGGTCGTGAAGGATGGAGGAGGGAATATGGGCGAGGTTGTGGGAGAAGAGGGGGAGCAGGATGGGTGGGGTGCGTTGGATGTGGGGATTAATCGCTCACATGAAGGGGGGATGGTTGGTGAGGGTGCAACGAGCATGGGCGTTGGGGAAGCTGGCGACCAAAGTGAGTAAACGTTCCTTTTATTAGTAACGATTGACTTACATCTGTAGACTTCCCACTCGATCCAGTGCTAGGAGGCGAGTCCCCACACACCATGCCTGCCCCCACGCTACCACTCCCATTGAGCCAGCGAACCCCACAGTTGCTGATGCAGATCCTGCTGCCATGCAGACCAGCATGAGCAAACCGGCCAAAAAGAAAAGGCAGTGGCTGAGCCCAAGCTTGATGTGAATGGACAGCCGATCAAGCCACGTCGGGGCCGCCCGCCAGGCTCGAAGAACAAACCAAAGGGCGATAAAGTAGTGCGTACTGTGTCTAACTCTCTATTCCAGACTTTTGTGTACCAAACCCCTCCGCTCCTTTTTTATGTATGCTGTACTCTGATCCTGTAACGTCAATATGTAAGTTATAGCGCTACAATACTATGTCTGATCACCCAGACACATACCATAGCCCTATTCGTCGAGCTCATCCTGCTCAGGACTGGCGCTGTCAATCGCCACGGTGACCCAGTAGTGTCCGTATGACATGGGCACGTCAAATAGCGCAAACACGCCTGAGAATCAGCCAATCGGTATGGCCTCGATCTCAGCCAGTTCATCACACGCCCAGCTTGACACGCCCAAGCGGCCGGCCCCACAAGACAAGCCGTGAGCAGGAAGTGCATTGTATAGGGGGACTTACCATGCATCCCACAGAAACTGGGGCTCGTGTTCAGGTACACAGAAACACCGAACGAGCACACATATAGTGTGCAGGCGAGGGTGACCAGAAAAGTCGACGAGGAGAACCCTCTCAATGCGGACAGGGTATCGGCCGTCGATGTAAGCATAGCAGTAACGCAGGCCGCTAGTATGTGTGTGTGCGCCATAGCGAATACCATCATATTCCACAAAACTATAGTTGACTACACCTTCCGGGGGCAAGTAAAGGTCGCGAACCTGCCCGTTACCGAAGATACCCTCTTCGGGCCGGGTTTGTTGGCGGTAATCGAGTAGATTCCGATGCGCTTGAGGTCGACCTTGCGTGGTTGTTTTGATAGACACGTTGCCTCTAAGTAAACCGTTAGGACGGGTCGATTTTATGAGAACAACAGCACCTTGGATGCCATGAAGGCGGGTATATGCAGTGTGACACTGTGCAATAAATGCCATAAGTGTTCCACGCTCTTGTGCATGCTCGGGTCCACCTCTCAAAGTGACCAGGAGATCTTCAATTATGGCGTTGTCGGGCAGTGTACGGTTGCGAAGGTGCGAAGGTTACGAAGCATGTAGATCTAGCCACATTGGCATCAATGAGAGCCAATAACAAGCAAAATACTTACCAGATTTTGGAGCTTGGTGTAACTCCACCATCCGCGCATGAGGGTACCTTCGAGTACACCCCCGCTCCGCCCATTATGTCGGATACGACCAAGCATCCCATTTGCGCATTCCATAGCCCAGACATGAGAGTTATAGATCAACGCATACTTGAGCATCGATTCCTCGAGGTGCATTAAATAGTGGAAATTGGGCGGCAGAGGGATGTTGTTCTCAGCGTAGCCGACGCACACTGTTTGCAGTAAGTCTTGGGCATATACGACGTCGTTTGGGGTCACAGAGCGCTTGTCGATAGTGTTAACCGCAGCGAGAACATCAAGACTTGTCGATAATGAAAATGAAGGTTGCAGGAAGGGAAACAATGCATGAGTGGAGGACACAAGTGTGGTTGTCCAATGGCGTCAAAGTTCTTCTTCACACGCTGTTCGTAAAGAACGTTTGCACGGTAAGCCTGGTGCCTACCGCCAGGCGACCGACGGGACCCTCTAGGGACGTTTCCGGGACCAATAGTGTCCCCATCACGCATAGCCAGAAGTAACGGGACGAAGATAATGCGGGCGGCAAGTTTCCATTGGTCAGCTTTGATCCGACTGTTTGATTGGCCAAGCTATATGCGCGTTATTTAAGTCCTGATTGAAGCGAGAGAATTACTTACTTTTGGAGGTAGTCGTCCAAAGTTCCCCGGTAGCCACATTCGATCCAGGCATACGTTGAAGATCTTTATGGGGTCCTCAGCGCCACGGAACCTCGGAGTCAGCATTCCAGGCCCGACAAGTACTTGTTTGACGATCCACTTCATGCAGCCAAGGTACAACAAATGCAGTGTCGATCGGCGAGCAAGTCGAGGTATGCCAGCCAGGCAAATTGTGGAGCGCGGTGTACCGGTTTCCAGTACA
>WSLN01000395.1:0-15649 GCA_019677355.1 Ceratobasidium sp. 370
TTTATTCCACATTTTAAACATTTACTGTCTGAACTGACTCCTTGAGTCTGCTTGATTGATAAGTCAGTAAGCACTCAGTTACAAGCCTTAGTTAATCGTGAATACCTGCGTAGCACCCCAGTCCTAACATAAACTTGGTAAGGTGCCCAGTACTTGTTAGTGGTTCTACTTGTGTGACTGCCACTGCTGTCAGCACTCCCAAGGGATTACTTTAGATTTAGTTTAGAGTGTAGAGTCGTGGTTTAGTTATCTTATATACCAACCGCTTCTGTTCCCATCACATTAGCGTATAGGACGCATCCCGCCTCTAAATGGCTTAAGACTCTAGATCTCAAGAGTAGCTTCGGCCCTCTCTCTCCTGAATTAGGCAACTAGTTATAGACTAGATATACCAAAGGATCCATTTGTTCACACACTTGGCTCCTCTCCTTAAACCCTAATTCTCCGACCTACACTTGCTCCACTGCATTTTCATCAAGTGCATTCCGGCGCATAAAGGTTTAATTAAATTTTACATGACCTATAACACCCACATGTCGCTTAACTCAGGCACCGGAAAAGACTAAAATAAATTGATCATGGGTATGCAGCCGAGTGTGTGTAAAGTACTCGACCCGAAATCGAATGAAATTTAAAAACAGTTGTATTGCCGGGACTGGAATAAGTGAGCTATATCAACAGTATAGAAACAACAATCATGAAACAGGTATACCAATACACCACTCACACATCAGGGCGTGAAGCGGGTAAACGGCTGGGCAGAAGCAGGCTGAGTAAAACAAGCCGAGGGAACAGAATAGGAAGTTTAGTGCAGTAATACGGCCGTGGTCATTGTATTCCACTGGCGGAGTCAAAGGGTGCAAGTGGGATATGTTGGGGGTCTCGGCGCGAAGGTCATTGCCAGTTTGAGTCCTGGCATGTGAGTTGGCCTCATTGAGCATGCCAAGCTGTTCGAGGCTCACCAGCTGTGCAGTCTGCGTGAGCTGTGAGTCTAGCTCATCGTGATCCACCCCACGCTTGGCATTTGCACGCCCACACCTGCACTCATGCTCAGGTCTTGGGGTGTCTGGGCGCAGCTCCGAGTGCAGGGTAACTGCCTGGCCATGATGCGTGTGAACAAATAATGCTCCTGCATAACTCCTAAAAGGCAAGCGCAAAATCAGTACATGAGAGGGCAAAAAAGAGGTGACAAATGTACTTAGTGTAATCATGCCATTCGGTTTGCAAATCATTCAAGCGGTCAGGGGCGATGTCGCGCAGCGCTTTCAACCCAGCTAAATGGGCCTCGTACTTATCAAGCATATGGGAAGTGCCAAGGTCGCGACCCTCAAAATAACCATTTGACCATTCTTTGAGGCAAAACTGCCACTGTGGGAACAAATCAGTGAAACTGGATCAAACCGAGAAGAGAAACAAACTTACAATGGCGAGAATAAAAGCCACAATAGTAAGTGGCATCTCATCAAAATAGTCAGGAAATTGAAGGCCAACCATGCTGGGGGCATAAAAGAAAGCAGCAGCAATACAGTGCACAATGTCTGGGTTTTTGTAGTGACCATCGCGTGGTGAATAAGTCTGGAACATCGATTGGTAAATCTATGCACTAAAATAAAGAACTTAAACAGGGCTAACCGTGCAATGAAAAGAATTAGGGTGTACAAGATTAAAGGTGTCGAGGTTGTCCTGGATATCCTGCTGGGTGCTGATGCAGTGCTCGAGCAAATGGGTGTGGGCAACGAGTGGGCAGAGGGGGTCTTTCACTTTCCCCCAAGGGTTGCAAGGTGATTGAACATCTACAGAGTTGTTAGCACGCATACACCCATGATCAATATATGACACATACCACCTCGAGCTCTTCCTGCGTTGCTGCCTCGTATGGGATGTTCGGGAGGAGCATAGTCCACGTCACATAATGGATCTCCACGGCCCATTCCATAAATGTCAACTGCGTCTGATAGATCCCCTCTGCAAGGGCAAACGCAAACAAATGGAGCTTCGCAAGGATGAGGACCTGATGCCTGAGGCCAGAGAAGTCACGCGCAAGGGGCTTTTTTTTGCAGTTGTGATGGCGGCGACGAGAGGAACTGGGTACCTGTTTGGTAAGTATGCATTAAAACCCCTAAATTTATTGAGGGAAAAACCTACCGGGGCTCTGCCCTTCTCAAGTGCTTGCACCTGTGCAAGCTCCGCCTCGTTGTCGTCCAAGAGGTCGTTCATCGAACGGTGATGGCAGATTGGGGCACTGCCACTCGTCCGTTCGTTCCGGGGCCGCTTACTCTGGCGAGTGACACTCCGCACGAACGACTCGGGATTCCCCTGTGTGACCTCATCGTTAAACGCGACCATGTCTGCTCGAGCTGCAGAGATGGGATCAAGGCGGCGATTCTCCTTCTCTCGTCGTCTATGCGGAGCTGGAGGGTCGGGGTGGGTGGCAGCATCAATCAAAGAACGGGCGACGCGTGACTGGAGTGGCTGAGTTGCACTGCTGCAATGAGGGATGCGTGAGCGAGAGTCGGCGGCAGCACATGCCTTCTCCAATGGAGTGTGTGTGTGCTCTATCTCAATGAGCACAGGGTCGGAAGTCGTGGGAGAATTTGGTTCAGTGGGCAGCGCAGCTGAGGCAGCAAGGGATTCAGGATCGGAACGCATGTGGGACTGAGCTTTGCCATAAATCGCCTTGTTCTTGCTGTTCCTGATGGGGGTGGTTGGGTCACGCCGAGTCCGGTTGGATGTGTCATATTCCTCGTCTGGCTTGTCTAGCTTGTCAGGTTTGTCAGTCTCCTCATCAGACTCAATACTGTCAGTAAGACGCCTGAGCAACATGGCTTGGAGGCACGTGTGTGCCAGTCCGTGTGGAGGAGAATGCAACTTTGGCAGGTGGGGGATCGGCAGGCCAACATGGGAGAGCAACAGCTGGGCGGACGGCTGACTCTCTGGAATGGTAGTGGGGGTGGGTGCGCGCGTCGGAGGTGGGGGCAGAGGGCTGGTGCTCAGCTGAGGTTGCAGAGGCAGTGGGTCAGAGCATGGGTGGGTCTCTGTGTGAGGTTGGGCAGACACGGTGCGAACGACAGGAGGGCGAGCGACCTCCTCATCGGATTCCGGCTCGGTATCCGTATTCTCCACTGGGTCTATACGTGCCTGCTTGTTTGTTTGATCATCAGAAGCGTCTGACGCGCGCTTGGCGGGTCGCGGCTCCGCAGGATTTGAGCCGGAAGCGGCCGGCGCTGTAGAGTGATTAGACAACGTAGACAATAGGAATGAGTAGACTTCTTACCTGTGATCGCTGGATGATTACCGTGCCAGCCGCCTCCTACACCAATGGGCGCCAGTGGTAGCAGCTTGATCGTTAAGTTGTTTGTTAGCGGGGGGAAAAAGATGAAAGGTGGGGACGTGCCATAGAACCGCACCTCTTAGCTCCCAAGGATACTGACTGATCTGCTTCATGAATTTGGAGCATCACAAGGATGTCTTGTGTGGACCGGTCTCGGAGCCTCGCGTCGTTGTCTGCGCCGAGCTTCTTCTCCACAATCCGGATGAGCGTGTCGCAGTCGACAGTTTCGTAGACGTATGTATACTGCAAGCCAGCTTGACACGCAGTGCATCAGCAAATATAATGCACATAATTTCCTGAAGTGTTACTTACCTGGCGTGTTGCCTGTAACAAAGTCGAGGTCAGCAGGGTCAAGGTCGGTGGAGCCTGGTGTTGGTGAATGGGTTGGCGGGCGATTAAGGTTGCCTTTGCGAGTGGTCGGCGATCTTCTGCGGGGCTTGGGCTTGGCCAGGGTGACGGACTTCTTCCTACCACAGCGTGCAGGGGCAGGGGCCTCAAGCTGGGTGTCGCCAGTGTCGGTCTGGGCGTCATTGGCGTCAGTCTCAACACCATCAAAGTCAGTTTGGGCGTTGTCGAAGTCGGTCTGGGCATCGTCAACATGAGTCTGGAGCTCCTCAATATCGGTCTGGGCATCCGTGCCGTCCCCATTGGATTTGCGGCCCTGGGACTGAGAATATGCTCGTTCTGCAGCCTTGCACTGCTTGCCGCGCTGGGACAGTTCGCCATGCTCACGGGATTTGCGTCGGGACGTTTCTGCCAAAACATTGGCATCAGTGGCAAAAGATGTGGGGAAAGCATAGGTGACTTACTGTACAGAGCTCCAAGCTTGGACGGCCGGGATGGGCGGCGTCCAGACGTGAGCCTGGGGTGCTCAGAGCCCCCCAGAGGGGTATTGAGGAGTGCATTTCCACGTGTTATGCCCTTTGACTCAGTTGTCAGTCGCCAGGGTCTCAACGTGGGCAAAGTATGGCTTACAGATGAGGTGGTTGGCTCAGGTGTTGGGGTGTGAGTCTTGCTGTGGTTGGCAGCAGTAGTGGCGTGAATATGGTCTCGAACAGCCTTGTGGGTTCCAGTTGGCATATGAAGAGTGAGCAATGAGTAGGAACTCGAAACTATAATGAGGCGAGTGGAGGAGACGATGGATAAGTCAGTGGGAGCAATGCGGCCTTTATATAGAGAAAAGAAATCTATGTGCTCACCTAAGCCACGCCTGGCTTGCGCATTCGCGACAAGTCAAGCATGGCCTACTTGGCTCACATAGTAGTCGAGGTGGAGGCAGAGGAGCACAAGTACATGCACTTAGTTTGACTGTGTCAGCACGTATCCAGGAACCGGAGCTTGTGGTAAAATTAGAAGCCGGAGTCGATCATGTTAAAGTAAGTGGAGATGTGCAGCCAATTGCCCGAGACTGGTCCATGTCAGCACGAGTGAATACAAATAGACAAGCAAGGTTCGAAGTTGGCAATCCCAGTCCAGCATCGTGCTACTGGCACCACAACTAGAGCGGCGGGTTACATTTCTGCAGCACAATACCTGATCAGAGTTCAGGCAAGCGGGCAGGCGCAGACAATCGGGTTACCACGACACGTGTGTGAATGGGCATGGGGGCAACAAATGTACTTGGAGTGCACATGTCGTGGTGGAGCAAGAGAGGTGAATATGCTAGAGCCCAGCAGCCAAGACGTCAGAACGTGAGGATGTTGGGTGCTAGCTTTGCCAAGTGTCGTTGAGGGATGACGTTGACTAACCGACAAGCTGACTAACCCAGTCAAGCGCCAGGGCTAATAAAAAACAAACCAGTGAAACACCGAGAACAAGCAGGCCACGATGGAATAGTAGACCAGCACAAAAAGCACAAGTTCAACAAACAGGCTCGCCAGCCCAGGCGAGGTGACAGGCAAAAATTATGGCACGGGCAATCGAGACCGAGGTACTGCCCCGGTCGGTGCTCCAAGTACAGCTTAGATGAGGTGCTAACCCAAATGGCATAGGTTCGAGACCTGGTGGGTAGTAATGGGGGTGTGTGGCGACTATTGAGCAACTGGGGCATGTGGACACGAACTGGGTGCAGACAAGATCGGTTGGTTGGATGCGCAGACAAAAGTGAAAATGGGGTGCGCAGACCAATTTGTGAGTCTGAGGTCGAAACATCATGTGTGCATGGGTATCGCTTCGGGTGTGGAGAGCCTCCGGCAGGGATCGGAACTGCAGTGCGGCTGTGATTGATGCACTGCGCACGGATCGATTCAAGGGCCTCCAATAGTCGTGGCGCGACTGAGCCAAATTGAGCAGGCATGCGGGCAGAAGTGCAAGCCGGGGACCAAGTGCCGAATGAGTGATTGTGTGAGTCGGGATAGGGGGAGAAGCGGGCATCGTTCCCCGAATGGGTTACAGAGGGTGTCGGCAGAGAGTGATACAAGTGGAGGCCAAGTGAACAGAAATTAAATATGTGATCTGGGTGATGTCGGAATTGATCGCCAAAGGGGCACTTCACTGCCACAAAGCCCGAGGTTTGATCGCAGGGGGTTACAGGGGTGTCCGTGCGGTCCAGAAGCTCGGGTTAATCAAAGTTCAGGTTTGACCATGAAAAATACCCTTCAACGAGCGTACAGGTTGAGCTAAGTCCAAAAAACTATATTTCAAAACACAATACTACACTAAGTTTCAGCAACCCAGCAGTTTGCTATAGTCAAGCGGTACTTGACTTACATTCGAACACTGAATCCACCCCAACCATCTCCCCCTCCTACCCAACTCAAGCCTTCATGCCTGCCTTGAACCTTCTGCGTCTGCGAGCTGCGCAAAATAACTCGTCTTTGTCCTCTGGAACCACAACTTCGGTGACAACCGACTCGTTGATGCCTACACGACGTCTCACTTGCCTTGAGCGTTGCGAATACTGCCTTCATATAATATTGATCAAGTCAACACCGCAGCGCCATATCGCGGCCACGCCCGAGTGCCGAGCAGCTGAGCGGGCAAAGATACAGGCAGGGTGACATGGCCAAGAAGCGCGACACCCAATGGGGCCAGTTGGTGGCCTTCGCATACAGGGGATGGCACATTCGCCCATCCAGTTGGAGCCAGCTGGACATGCGCCGGAGTCCATGGTCGAGAACGCCCCAGAGCCGGTGGAATGCTGCCGAAAGCTCTGCAAGGTGACGGTGGAAACCGTCCCAGATGAATGCGCTGTCAATAATCGAACCCCGCATGCCTGCAGTGTCAAGCTCATCGGTGCCGTTCGTCAGGGAGGTGTCGCGTGCACATGCTGACCCTGTTGTTGACGCATCAGGTGTGCATGCCAGTCCAGAGCCGGAGCCACCTCGGCCTTCATCAGGTGTGCAGAGTGGAGCCGGTTTCCGCGCAAGGGGAGGTCTGCGTTGGTGGAATGGCCTGTACATTGAAGACTTCCCCAATCCGTTAGCTGGGGCGCCCATATCAGAAGACCGGGCACCTGAACCTGATTTGGCCACCTATATGCAGTCTTGTGGTACGTTGGCAGACCTGTGGAACTTTGAGGCCGCCGAGTTATTGATGACGTCCGGTATGACGGACATCGCGAAAGATCGGCACTTGAAAAGTAAACTAGTAAGCACTTCAATTAATGTACCACAACTGTACATTCACCAATAACGGTCAGTATGAGGGCCAGATGCCCTGGCCGAACGTTGAGGCCATGAACAAAGATATAGACAAGTTGCTGCACAGCCCTGATTTTGAGCTGTGCGAGATCGACATCTTTGACGGCCGCCACCCATGGGCCCAGTTCATGGTGTCGTGTAACATCATCCACGCGATCCGTGACCTATTCGCGAACCCAGCCTTCAAGAACCATTTCCACACCGCGCCAGAGCGGCACTGGTTATCGCCATGCAAGGACCAGCAAATGCACAGCAAGATGTACATGGCGGGCTGGTGGTGGCGAGAGCAGGTGAGTATCTCAGTGCATGGTTCAGCTGGGGCTCACCAATCAGATAGGAAAAATGCGGGGCAAGGGTGTGGCAACGATTGCACCCCTGATTATCTCGAGTGATCGAACCCAGCTCTTGACCATGAGCAGTGGTCAGAAGGCTTACCCCATATACATATCCATGGCCAATATTGATAAGTCGGTGCACTGCAAGCAATGGGAGTGAGCAATGGTGTTGCTTGGGCTCTTACCTGTGGATGCGTTCGAAGATGTCCAGGATGATAATGAGCACCGACGTTTGAAGGCGGATTTGGTCCACCAGGCGATGGAGAAGATGCTGGAACCACTGAAGCAGGCATCCGAGGAGGGAGTTGACATGTGGTGCCCAGATGGCCGTTTGCATCGTGTGTACCCCAGGATCACCGCCTATATGGTCGATTGGCCAGAGCAGAATTTGCATTCCTGCACGTCGGAGGGGAGTTGCCTGATCTGCTCTACACAATGGGGGGATAGAGGGAGCAACAAGCAGCTGGCGCCACTGTGGGACTGCGAGGAACCCCTAAATGCAATTCGAGCGTACTTTGCGTACTGTCGTGACCCCTCCTACTTCGGTCATGACTACGCCCACCACTGGAGTCGAACTCGCGACCTCCAGGTCACAGCCCACCACTGGAGTAGAACTCGCGACCTCCAGGTCACATGACCCTCTCACGGACAGTAGCAAACTTCTCTCCTTAAGTTTCACTACTGCTCCCCTGGTCACCTTATGTACCTGTGGCATCTATTAGACTTTGGGATGCCACCACGCTCCTTACATAAGCCCGATCTAACGGCGACACTCGCCTCTCACACCGCTTGCTCCACGGACTGCTCTGACTCACGCCGCCACACTAACGGCCATGAGTCAACCTTCTCTCTGACTCGTGTATGTACTGCCTTACACACAGACCATGTACCTAGCAGTATATATACCTAGGAAAGCAAGCCTGAAGACCTCAGCTTGCTTTACCTCGTCAACTCTCCTCTTGTGAGAACATAAGCAAAGCCACGGGACTCTAGTAGCCACAACTAGAGTCGCCA
Organism: Ceratobasidium sp. 370; assembly: GCA_019677355.1. NCBI lineage: Eukaryota > Fungi > Basidiomycota > Agaricomycetes > Cantharellales > Ceratobasidiaceae > Ceratobasidium > Ceratobasidium sp. 370. The sequence continues at coordinate 8,322 of WSLN01000395.1, forward strand.
ACACCCTACGGACCTGTCGGCCCCAGCAGACGTCCTGGAGCCCTCGATCACCTTCGAACCCAACCACTTTAGCGTCATCGCTACCTTCGTCGTCCATTTGGACAAACTCTACATCGTCAGCCTTACGCTCGCCCAAGAAGCCATCCACGCCGGCTTCCCACTCAGGAACTACGTGCTACACACGGTACTCTACGTCTCAGTTGTACAACGATCAATAGGATTAGTCTTCTATAGTCGACTAATTTAATCCACAGATCCGTCGTCTCCCGCTCTTGCGAGGGTCGTGACACGTACTGAGATGTGGGTGAGCTGCGGGCACTGAACCTAAAGCCGGTGTGGCCATGGTGGGGGGACTTACCCCACGTTAACCTGGCGAGTTGCTTCACGCCAGATCTATTGCACCAGTTATACCAGGGCGTCTTCAAGTCGCATCTAGTCCGTTGGTTGAAGCACTTGGTCGGCGATGACAAGTTGGACGAGCGGTTTGCAGTGATGCCGCAAGCTGAAGGGATGAGGCATTTCGTGAAGGGGATCACTTCTGTGCAGCAGTGGACGGGACGCGAGAGCAAAGAAATGGTTAGCCAAATCTTCCTGATCGTTGCTGGCAAGTTGACACCAGAAGAGTCCTGACTGATGCGATCGGTCATTGACTTTGTCTTTCGGGCACACACGTCAAGTATGACAGACAGGGATATCGAGGAACTAGAGCGTGACCTGTCGCTTTTCCATGAGCTGAAGGGACTGCTGGTCGCGAAAGGATTTTACCAGTCGGAGAAAAGATTCAACAGAATCCCCAAGATCCACATGTTGAGCCACTATGCTCATTCAATTCACGAGCTCGGTATGCCAGACAGCTGTAACACCGAAACACCGAAACGACTCCATATTGAATACACAAAGGTACCTTGGCGTGTGTCGAATACGGTGCGACCAGTACCACAGATGCTAAAGTACATTCAGTGTCAACAAGCGATACGAATTCACCAGGCGTACCTAGACTGGTATTTGGGAATCGAGCAAGACAAGGATGGCAAGGAGTGTGAAAAAACAGTGGAGATAGGCGAGGATGGAGAGGCTGTTGGCAATGCTGAGGCTGGTGCGGATGTCGTTTACCCTGATTGTGAAGGCGTTGAGGGCGAAGGTAGGTTTGATTTGGGCATGGAAGAAGTCGCATACCCGAACCTGCGGCGCCACATGCCTGCAAATCTGACCAAACGCAACCTGTTAATCAAGGACGTCACTAGGACGTATGGTGCCTTGGACCTAACATCAGCGATCACTCAATTCCAGGCGCCTCAGTGTTCCCGGCCATGACGTCCTCTTGTCACCACACAATCGCCTGAATGTTTGGCATCGTCTCTACCTCCACCACCGGCCCCTTCCCTTTGCCCCGTTCGACCCGCCCTGGCGCGATGTGATCCACGCCAGCCCAGCGGTGCTCACCAGTGGTGGCCGCATGAAGAAGTCGCCTGTTTGGGATATGGCCTTGTACCTCGAATGGCCAAACCGGCTTCGTAAGTCCTTCTCTTTTTCTTTTTCTTTTTTTTTTTTTTTTTTTTTCCTTTGCCTATCGTTTCTCTTACTTAATGACATAATTTCCCCCCAGGATCTTGCGAGGACGACAACGATGAGGAAAAACATGGGATCTTACGTGCGTGTTTCCCCCCCCCCCTCGTCACACTCCTATTTTTTTCAGTATCCTTGAATTCAATCTTAACATTTGCCAGGTTCAGGATATCACACTGGGCGCATCAGCAAAACCCTGCTAAGCTACCATGGGCTACATAGTGCTATGTAGCACTACATAGCCCAGGGTAGCTCTGTACGTTGATAGCCAAAATATACTTTATGGGACAAATACATCCTTCAATGGTAGGCTACCATGTTTCATCCAAGTCAACAGTTGCACATGTAGTTGGCACTTGGTCATACAGATTCCCAGTCTGCAGGTCAATTGTAGCAATCTGTAGCTACGGTAGTGATGTGTATTCCTCTGTAGTTATGTGTACTTCTCTGTAGTAATGTGTATTTCCATGCAGTTTCAATATTACTTTGCAATACTTAGCTGGTATTCATATCTTAATGAGTTAATGTGCATGTAACAATTATTTATATTTATCAAAGTACATATAATGAATCAATAATCTACAAATCTACATACTGGTATAATACAGGCTAAAAAAAGTGAAAAAACGAATAACCGAAAAACACTACAAGCGAGGTTGTGAGGTTGTGAGGTTGCGAGCATGGGCGCACGGGCACACAGACCCAGGTGCAAGCATGCACCAGCGTGCCGAACCGCAGGCGAGCAGGGTTGAGGAGAGGAGCCGAGGGTGCCAGTGCTGGTGCTAGCAGCTGTCGGCGTGTGTATGATACCAACCGGGCCAACACAGGTGCCAGCAACGCTGATATGGGGAAGGCACACACCAGCAGCGCCAGTGTTGAGAGCAGGGCCGAGCGCCGGCGTGCAGTGCAGGCGCGAGTGGGAGCGGGCAGGCGTGAACGAAGGGAGGGCGGGCACACGCAAGAGCGTGCGTGCAAAGCAGGTGAGAGCGGGTGTGCAAAGCAGGCGAGAGCGGGCACGTGAGCGGGTGCAGCGCAGGCGCACAACGCAGGCAGAGGTGAGAGCGCAGGCGTGAGCGTGGGCAAGGGCGTGGGCAAGGGCGAGGGCGAGGGCGAGGGCGAGAGCAGGAGCAGGTGCCGGTGCTGGTGCGCAACGCAGGTGGGAGCGAGAGCGTGGGCAGGCACCGGAGATGGGAGCGAGAGTGGGCAGGTGACACAGGCAAGAACGGGGGCGAGAGTGAGTGTGGGGGCACAGCACGATCGAGAGCGGGCCAACAGCGAGAGCGCAAGCGTGGGTGGGCGATAACACGGACAGTGGGCGCAGGCGTGGGTGGCGTGGACGTGAGCAGCACCAAGTCAGGGGATGGGATGGGCGTGGGCATGGGTTGGGCGAGAGCCATTAGAAGGGTTGGCCTGGGTTCATGGGTGGGACTCACCGAGCTGCTCGCTCTTAGCAGCGGTGGCCGCACCCCCCCATCCTACATGCCCGGCCCGATCGCTGGAGGTGCTCACCACACTCCTACCTGTCCTCACTCGTACGCGAAGGCGGGAGAGTGCGACACAGCACTGTGTAGGAGAAAGTACCCTGCAAGCACGCCCACGGTAAAGCACCTGTGCAGGCCGCCAGTGGGTTGGTCGCGTGCGAAAGCGCGCGCCGGTGAGGGCGTGAGAGAGTGGGCGATGGTGAGCATGTCAGTGTGCGCGCACGAGGGGAGCGAGGGCGGGGGCAAGGTGTGAGTGTGAGCGACCTGGGCATGCGAGACAGCGGGGGAGCACGAGACGGGGTGATCGTGAGAGACGGTGGCAGAGGGCGAGTGCGCGGGCGCAGCGGCAGGCGGTGTCAGTATGAAACCAGTAAGCAGTGGCCGTAGCATAGCGTGTGCACTTACCTAGACACACTGAACACGTGAGTGAGTGAGGGAGGGCAGTCCCCGGGGTGTTGTCAACATTGAGGTGGGTTCATAAGCCAACTATTACATAAGCACTGGCGCTTTGAGCTTGGGTTTGTGAAATGCTAAGTCACCACCACCCCTGGACAGCCCCATGGGGAAAGGGTAAATTAGTGGAAAATATGTGAAAAATACAGCTGAATGTCAATACTCTGTATGTCAGATTTGAAGCATAATCTATAGGAAGTCCATAGAGAAAACAGCAAAACAAAACTTGCACCAGGACATATATGTAGTTAAAATTGGTGTAAAATATATGCTACTTCTACCAATGAAAGACATATTGTTCATGTCCTAATTTACTTGCACCTTTGGTATTTCATCTGAGAACCTTTAGATGAACTATGTAGCATCATGTAGTATGCCTGCTTTTATGTAGTAGTATGTAGTGTACCACCTATTATATAGCACTATGTATTCAGCCTGAAGGCAGTCTCAGCGGTACTGACATGTCATCTAATTATGTAGTGCTACGTGGTGCTACGTAGTGCTATGTAGCATATATGGCAACTCCTGGGCTACGGTAGCTTTTAGGTGTTTTGCTGATGCGCGTACGCACGCTCTTTACTCTCCCTGGTCACCTTCGTCATTATTACTCTGGTCAACTGGCTTACCTCGAACTCTTTGTGCCATTCAACACGTCAGTATCTCCATTCTCGAAAATGCACACAACGCAACCCGACTTCGATTCTTGCAACCGGTGACACACACTTGTGGTCCCATCACCGAGATTTTTATGGCTTGCCACCTGTCCCCCAAATTTCACCGCCTTGACGGCGAACTTCAACTCACCACGTCCACCGACCTGCTCGCTATCAGTAAACAGTTTTGGCGCAACCATTACTACAATCATTATCTCTTCCAGCTCATCCAGCACTGGTGGCGTCGGCAGCCCACACTGCGCGAACAGCTCTTGCTGCACAGGCACTGAAAGCACGTGATGTCCCTGCCCTTCATCTGTTTTTCACTTTCTCTCACTACAGGGGATTGGGGATTTAGGCTCGGGGATATACGGCACAAACCTTAGCACTTGATCCATGTTTCTGCTTGCACAAGTTTGGCCAAAGTTCTGGGAAGTTTGACCATGTATTTCCAGGGAACGGTGCAGGATAAGCGCCTGTGTATCGTCATCGTTTCCTTGTGTTTGTGGCTCACAAAGTTCTGTCGTTGTTGAGGGGAAGATATCCAGAAGCTACATGAATTTTTTTTCTGCCGGAAACTCTGACTATCCTCAAGATTTTCATCCTTTGAAGTGCAGACCAAACACCAGGTGTATTTTTCAAACAACAACAAAGCTTTCTCGAGTCAGGATTTGAGGATTTCAGCCGTGCAGTCTCCTCGTTTCCTCGAGAGACAAGCTAAAATTTTGTCCACGTTGTCTCTCGTCAGAATCTAGTCCAAATTTCTGGGATTTGGGCCAAGTATTTCCCTTGTTTCTGCTCAGATAAGTGTTTAAGATTTTGTCGGTACTTGTCCCAGAATATGCATTACTATTTTCTTTGAATCTTGCCTGTACATAACATAGAACGAGTGCCGACACTTCCTCTGAGTTTTGCCCACACTTGTCGTAGAATATGTGTTATGGCTTTGTCCAAGTATTCATATAGTTTCCTCATATAACAACAGACGTGTTTCTCCACCACAAGTGTCTGCATTTCTTCTGTATACCTTTGACACTTATCACATGACAAATGCCACTGTTTCTCCTAGATGTCTTCAGCATTTGTCCCACCCCAAACGGTTACGTTTCTTTCACATACCTTTCATGTTTGTTGTACGACAAATCTCTCATATAGTTTCACGGTTCTCTGGGAGAAATGTTTGGACCATTTGTTCCTGTTTTCCCGTCTAACCTGGGCTTATCGTTGCATGGTAGGGACTGTATGTTTACTAGGTAAATAAATCACGACGCGCAGCGCAGTAGTAGTAGGGTCGCTGGATAGACAAGGTCGATGCCCCTGTTTTGCAAAGTCCGGGTCACGGCCTGAGCGAGGAGCCTGGCGCTGGTTGTGGGGCTGCGAGCGAGTGAAGGCGGTGCCCGAATGGCAGGCCCAAGAGAGCCACCTACGGTACGGGAAACGATCGCCGTTGCGGCGGGCTCGGTTGTATGCGGGTGAGACTGATGAGGAAGAAGAGGAGATGTGGTGGGCATTGGCATCCGAGGTCGCACAGGTGCAGTGCTCAAGTGAACAGAGAGTGGGTGAGCGGTGTGGTTTGGGAGAAGCCAACTTGGTGTTAGCGGCTTTGTGACACGTTTTGCAGGGGCTTTACCGACCTTTTAGAAGGGGATGCGGGAACGTAATCGCATCACGACCGTAGAAAGGTCATCCGTAGAGAGCTGATGCGCACGCACAAGTGGTTTGGATGCGCCCGGAATCACTAACAGTACACTATATATTAGCAGCCTCGAGCCTTGTGCACATAAGGAATGCTCACCATTCACCATCTCACATTCGCTTGTTCACCTTTACCTCCTCATCCGAGAGAGCTAAATAGACGGCAGCTGCATGGGCCAACTGCGTCGGTGGTTCAACCAAGATTATAGCATTCAGGTTGTGAGGGTGTGATGGTGCGAGAGGGTGTGGGAGGATGCAAGAGGGCGCAGAAGGTGGGATCGGTGGCCAAGCGGTTTAGGTTCACATGACACTTGGCACTAGCTGGCCTCTAGACTAGTGTTGCGAGTTCGCTTCACTCCCTCCCAACTTTTCTCGTGGCTTGCCCGCCCCGCCACCAGCCTTAGGCCGTGTAGGCTTTCTTGCTTTCTTGCTTCTGGCTCGGTGTACGCGCCATTCACGGCTGTGCCTTTGTATGACTCAGGGTTACGCGCGTCTCGTGCCGACACTGCGCCCGCAGTTACCACCGTATGACTCGTCTCTTAGTCTTTGGTATAAATACAGTGGTGCGCAAGCCTGGATTCTCCAGCTTGCTACACCTTGTCTTGCTCATCCACTTTAGGAGCTCCTTACCGGGACTCATCAGTCTGGCCGCCACAGTTGACCACTTGGTCTTTCTATTACAGTGCACCCCTTCGAATACCCTCAGCCTACCAGGACTTAGTCTCCACGCAGCCTTAGTCTCCTCCACCTCACGTCGGTTAGCCACGAGAACGCTCTTCATATTGCCACCTCCACCTTCGCGTCTTCGCCACTTCGTCATGTCTCGCTAGGTTGTGACATTGTGTAGCAAGCTACTACACGCGAACCTGGAGCTAACACCGTGGTCATCTTATCACCCAAAGAACTCGCCATCAATATGTCGCGACAAGGATCCCGACCCAGATCAACCCACAGCCACCAGACACAGTACCAGACCAGAGCACAGTTCGCCCTTGGAGGGGACTTTTCAAGAACAAGGGGATCAACCCCAACTACGCCTATGGAACAAGACATCACCAATGGGGAGCAACGCACCCAATCAAGAAGCACCCAACGATCCATACCGGCAGGACTACCTGAAGCAGAAGAAGAACCCACCATCGTCATCAAAGACTTACCCCAACCAGAAGAAACAGTGGAACCCCCGATGGTACAAGTACTCCCCCGACCGCACATCGGCCCTGAACAGGAAATGGCGGTGGGCGCAGGATCAATCCTCATCGAGCCAGACGATGAACAACCCGATGAACCACCCGAGTACCGCTACCATCCCCTGGTAGGACGAATTCCTGTGTCAAGAAGAGGAACTCCAAGGGCTATGCCACTAAGAGCCTCCCAACCCCTCCCTCGACAACCCTCACCAAACCCCGAACCCGAACTCGAACCAATTCCGGTTCAACCTCAACCAGCCCCACATATTCCCGCCGACCCTGAACCCGAC
>WSLN01000396.1:0-15624 GCA_019677355.1 Ceratobasidium sp. 370
TCTCGGTTCAAACAGGGCGATGACTTTGATGTCGCCTCACAAAAGGAGAAGCATGATGGTCACATTGAGCATGTCGAGTCCCGCGCGGGTGTGATTGGTGTATGAAGTAGAACATGAATCAGGAAAGAAAAGAATGGTCGTGACGGTTTTCATTTTACTGTGTACAAATGCATTATTAGTTTCGCTATATGTTTTTACCGTTGAACCCCCATACATGCGCTATGGCAAGCCAGCCGCTGTTTACCAGTCGCTAGTCTGCCAGTCGCTGTTGTGGTGTGTTATGTGTTAGGCGGCGAAGAGCCGGGCGCTTAGCCACCCGACGAGCCACTCGTCCACCCCGCGGACCGAGCAAGCGCCGGCACGTGGGCTGCACAGGACAGGCACGATTACGCTTGTCAACAGCTACCACATCGCCTGTCGCCCGAGGTTCATACAAGCCATGGATCCAGATATATCATCGAAACGAGCACGACTCGGACATCACACCGGCCCAGTCGGTCACGCTCCTGGGGCAAACTCACAGTCCCAGTCCTCATCCCTGGCCACAAGTGTTAACCCACCTAACCCGACTCCTACGCCTGCAATTCTTGCAACTTCCTCTTCCACGAGCAAGGATACCAGGGTGTTTAAACTTAAAAATCCGTTCAGGGCATTGGGAACAGTTGCAACTGTGATCCCGCCCCTTCAACCGGTCGTGGACCTCCTAGCTGAGAGCATGGATAGTTTGTCGGTAAGTCGCATTGTTCAAATAGAAGCCTCAACGATTATTGACCGCTTTGTAGATTTCCTCCGAGAATCGTAAAGACTACGAAGCATTCGTGATAAATACCACAACGACAATCGAGACTCTCAAAGGGCACCTGAACCACCCAAATCCCGTCGCTTTGACGGAGTCTATATCAAACACGATCGAGTAGGTGCATAATCCGCCTAACGATTGGTTCGACTAATAGGATGTGAAGGGAACTGAGAAAACAAGCCGAGTATATCAGCAAGAAACAAGGAAGCACAGGAGGAAAGAGGTATATGGATGCGGAACGAGACGCAGAAGATTTCTTGAGGTGTTACCGCAACGTCGATGCACTCTTGCATCGACTGCATGTGAGTGCAGCCAATTGAGGCGGGGCTGTACAAATGATGACCCCGGGACAGATCGACATCGGCATCACCATCTCGGGGATCAGCCATGAGACTCTCGGGGTCGCAAACAAGGGTCTGGATGTAACGAGCAAAACGTTCAAGTTGATTAGTGATCATCTGCCTGTGAGCCCCCGCTTTTTGGAGAGGACCCGGTGCTAACTAAATGTCGGCTAACTAGGACACCCAACTAGCGGAGATGACGCCGGTCAAGGAGGCTCGTTACGACGCTGGTGAAATGAAGGTCCGACGCACCAAATGTACCCCGGGCACTCGGGGCTTGTTGCTAGAAGACCTGGTGAAGTGGGCAAACGACGAGGACGGAGCGAAGGTGTACTGGATGAATGGGATGGCTGGAACCGGGAAGACCACGATCGCCTGCAGCCTGTGCCACATGCTGAAGAGGACCAACCAACTCGCTGCGAGCTTCTTCTGCTCCCGTCAACTGCCTGGATGTCGAGATATCTCTCGAATCATGCCTACCCTCTCGTATCAGCTTGCCCGGCGATCCCCCACTTTTAAAAATCAGCTATGTCGAGTGCTGAAGGATGATCCGGATGTCTGCAGCGTCGGTATCGCAAGGCAATTCGAAATGCTAATCAGCGAACCACTTCGAAAGGTGGACCAAACCGTGCGAGCGGATCGACTGGTCATAGTGATCGATGCGCTCGACGAATGTTCCGATAGCTACGGCGCTCAATTGGTTCTCGACGCCCTGTTCCAGTTCGGCACAGACCTGCCAGTCAAGTTCTTCATCACTTGTCGCCCCGAGCCTACCTTATTCGACAAGGTGTCATCTGAGAAGCAGGCCGTTCCGTCGATTTTTCACTTGCACAACATCGAGCATTCTGTGATACAAGCCGACATCGAGACATATCTCAACGCGCAGCTAGCGTCCATTGGCGTGTCGGATCGACAGATCAAATTACTAGCCGAGCGAAGTGGCAAGTTATTTATCTATGCTGCCACAGCTGTGCAATACATCCGACCAACCAATGCGCGTGTTGATCCCCAGAGCCGATTGCAAACGATACTAGGCGTGGCTTCAAAATCTAGCAGGAAAGCACACGAACAGCTCGACGAACTGTACACGACCATCCTTTCTGCCGCTCTGGATAACACGGCGCTGGAGCCATCGGAGGTTGCAAACGTAAAGCTGGTACTACACACGGTCTTGTGCGCACGGGAACCGATGACAATCGAAGCTCTGGCGCGCCTGCTAAGGCTGAAGAGCGTCAAGGAAGCTCGACTGGCGCTTGAACCGTTGGGTTCTGTGCTGCATGTGTCTGATAGCGATCTCCCGGTGTCGACCCTGCATGCGTCATTCCCTGACTACATGCATGACCAAGAGCGCTCCAAACAGTTTTGGTCCGATCCGGGGACTCATCACGAGATACTGTCTCGGCAATGCTTTGCCACAATGGAGAACCTGCTACAGTTCAACATCTGCGGGCTCGAGTCGTCGTTTGTAGTTGACATGGACGTGCCCGACTTCTCGGATCGAGTTGAAAAGGCGATCCCAAGTCATTTGTTTTACGCATGCAGGCACTGGAGCGAGCACTTGGTCCGATCTCGCAACGTAAACGCGCATGCGCCAATACTAGAGGATTTTCTTAGCAATCGCGTTCTGTTCTGGATGGAGGTGATGAGCCTGAAAAAGTGTATGGCGCTGGCCGCATCGATACTTTCCGATATGTGTGACTGGGCGAAGGTGAGAGGCGGATAGAATAGTTGTGAGATCTGCTTACTTACTCTGGGTTTAGAGGGCCGGTGCATCAGATGACGCGTGTGCACTCTGCCGAGATGCACAGCGGTTCGCGACTGTCTTTGGGGCAAGCCCTACACACACCAGCACACCTCACATGTATGTCTCTATACTCGCACTGTGGAACAGGGATGACCCTATGTGGGCGCAATACGGAACGCGGGCGAATGGACTAGGCGCAGAAGGTTCAGCACTCAACAACAGACAATCTGATACAGTGGTATCATGGAGGCCTGGTGGTAGGATCATATCTGCCGCGGTGTCGCATGATGGGAGGCGTGTCATCACTAGCTCCGAAGATCACAAGCTACATGTGTGGGGTACATATACTGGAACTCTACTCGTGGGCCCTTTTGTAGGGCACACCGATGCAGTCTGGTCGGTTACGTTTTCGCCCGACGATACTCGGATTGCCTCTGCCTCATTTGACCACACTATCCGTGTTTGGGACGCATACACAGGTCATCCGTTAGGAGCTCCGTTTGAGGGACATCAATCGGGGGCCACGTGTGTTACGTTTTCGCCAGACGGTAGCCGGCTTGCGTCCGGCTCTTTTGACCGCACCGTCCGCATTTGGGACGCAAAAACCGGACAGACGGCCATCGGTCCATTCCAAGGGCACTCCGCCTATGTTCGGTCAATCGCCTACTCACCTGATGGTGGTCGCATCGTCTCTTCCTCATATGACGGCATCTACATTTGGGACGCACAGATAGGCGATATAGTAGCTGGCCCATTGAGAACGGATCTCCTAGCAACCCCAGTCGCGCTCTCACCAGGTGGTAGCCACTTTGTCTCTGGCGCTTATCGCGGTGCTGTCTGTGTCTGGGACGCACAAACTGGGCAAGAAGTTGGTCCTTTCGTTCGGGGCCAGCGTGAACTCCACTCTCTGGCGTTTAGTCCTGATGGCAGTCACCTTGCCACTTGCGGTTCTAGCGGATTAATCCGTGTCTGGGACACGGTTACGAGACAGCAGGTTAACGAGCATAACGTTGCGTGTGAGGAGGCAGCTCTATTCGCCTTCCTTCCAAACGGATATCACATTTTATATGTCGATAGCCAGGAGGCCATCTGTATCTGGGATTCACAGGCTAGGCAAGCGCGCTCAAACGCGGCAGTGGAACCGTTGGGCGTTAGCTTGGTGGGCTTCTTGCCTGACGGTGGTCGCATTGCCGGTGATTACGTCGATGGCACATTCTGCATTTGGGATGCACATACTGGGGGTATGCTCGCGGGTCCATTAACGGCGGACTCAGGTGCTCCCTCCGCAGCCTTCCCGCCTTCATATAACCCGCCTCGTGGCCGCTGGCTCGCCTCCAGAGGCTGTGCTTATATCTGGGATTTCCAGACCCGGTATGCACTGCCTGGCCCATTCAGGAGAGATACCGAATTGTTCAAGTTGCAGACAGGTTATTCGCCCGGCGGCGAACATATTGTCTCCGGTTCTAACTATAAGCCAGTTCACACGTGGCATGCCCGCACTGGTCTGATTGTAGCTGGCCCTTTCGTGGAACATGTCGCTCGTGTTACCTCTCTGGCATTCTCGCCCAACTGCGGTCGTATCGTGTCCGGCTCCGACGACAACACTATCCGGGTCTGGGATGTGCAGACTGGCCATCCGGTTGGCGATCCGTTCGAGGGGCACACGAGACGAGTTACCTGTGTTGCGTACTCGCCTGATGGTAGCCGGATTGTGTCCGGCTCCTGGGACCGCACCGTTCGCGTTTGGGATGCAGAGACTGGGAACGCCGTAGCTGCATTCAAGGCGCACGCCAAAGTTACCTCGGTCGCCTACTCCCCCGATGGTAGCTGTTTCGCCTCCGGCTCGGATGATGGCATCATTCGTATTTGGCGCTCACAGGCCAACTCCGACGACGATGACCCGTTGGAAAACTGGACGATGAACGAGGACGGATGGATAGTCGGCGACGACTCATCCATGCTTTTCTGGGTTCCATCAGACCTTCGGCCAGCTCTATTACGGCCGCAAAACATAGCTCTCCTTCGCCCTGAAGGGTTTCTTCGTCTCAAGTTCAAGGATGCCTGCATCGGTCCGCACTGGGCAGAGTGTTTTACTCGTTGAGTAACGATAGGCGGTAAGTAGCTCAGCCGGATTTCCCATTAATGTAAACACTAGATTCTAACTAGTAATGTATAGATCTCACATCAAAAAATTGGATGGATATACCAAGGGATCCTCACAGCCACTCAGACTAGTTTGTGTTTGATCGAATTTATGATTCAGGTTCTGGATGTATGTTTACGCTTTCAAATTTATGCATGCATGCTGTGGCTCGTGTGCTGGAGAAGAGCGAGGTTGAGAGTGCGGGGTGATCAGAGTACCCTCCGGGTCCCTCCTGGCACTCAGACGGAAGGCTTCAAGGTGAACCAAAATCAACTATCGTGAATGGCGCGTGGAGTGTTAGATATCCACGACGTGAAGGAATGTAAGCAGGTTTGTCGACTTTACCACGTGATCGTGGCAGGTTCCTCTCAGAGCCATCACGACCGCCCCGACGTTCTGGCCTGCACTGGTCGGTGAGCCCCTACGTACATCACCTGCATTCACATCCTCACGCCCGGCCTCACGCTCGCCTAATTATCATTTTCATTTTTTCAGTGGACTGGTCCTTCTGATAACCTCAGGAACCAGCCTGGAACGCGTGGGGACAAGTCCGCCGCACGGTACCGAGCAGCCCCTACCCCTTGGGCCACTTACATATATCTTCTTCCTCTCGGTCTGAGATACTTGTCCCCGCCTCGACTGAACGATGAGAGTTGGAAGGATTCTTGGTGCGCGTCGTTCGGGATCGTTAGCGCCACAATTGGGACGGGGCCACATTGGCCAGGATGGCAGGGGATACGGTACATGTTCATTTCGTGAGTCGTTGAAATCGTTAGCATCATTATGGCGACGAATGCGCGGCTAATATTCAATCGTTGCCTGTAGCGGCGACTCGTATTCTACCGTCTCTTGGGCACCAACCACAGCTCCCGTTCCCACACCCGCCAACCCCATTGGCGCCGAATGGCCTGGCGTCACCAGCGTTGGCGTATTCGAACCCAACTGGGTATGTACCACCGCTATATTTTTATCTTGCACCGCACTCTATCTCACACGTGGGTCTCGCGCTAATTTTTTTTCCATGAACAGGTTGGGGTACATGACAGATGGGTTCAAACGTCTCAAATTTATTGGCGTTTGTCTATACGACCCCTGGGAACAACCTCACTGGGTTTACGACGCAGATACAGGTCGAATTTACCCCGACTGCTGGACAGAAACCGGCGAGTTCGCCCCGGACGGCGGATAATTCGGTGTTTGGTGAGCGACAAACGTGTTTATGGGTTGAGATGCCCGCTGACCGGATGAAACGTAGTATCTTGGATTGGAATCAACGACTTGCAGTATGACTCCTCCCATCCAAAGCCAAATTAATTACTGGTGCTTCTACTCGTAGTGATGGCGAGGATACGAACACGGCGATCAACTTAACCATGCAACAACAACAAAACTTGTACAACCTTGGCGCTCATAATTTCCTCATCGACATGGCGCCGTGGGACAGATCCCTGATGGGTAATCCAACGATCGCGATGCGTTTTCGATGCGCGAAGTCTGACAAGGCGATTCCAGGAGCTCAAATCGCCGGACTGGATGTCAAGGTCTTGGCGTGGAATGCGCAATTGTTTGCCAGTGCTGTAGACTTCTCAGTCCAATATGCCAACGCATCCACGCTTGTAAGCCCCCCTTGAGTCTGATTTAAGCCAGTTAACCAACATATCGATCATTGGTTTTCTCCTCCTGGGGCACAATCAGTACCATCATCAATAACCCCACGTTCTACAATGTCACAGACCCCAACACCGTCGGCGGTGTCTGGCAAGACGACCTCCATCTCACCAGCTTTATCCATTTCACTTTCGCAAATGATCTCGCTGGGTGGCTGTTGTCGCTTCCTGCTGGTCCCTCTGCATCCCCCGGCGCGAGTAGTGTTGCTGCGGTTGTGGGTTCGAGCCGGTCGCTTCTTAGTTTGTCGACGCCCGGGATGAGTCCGACGATGTACCCTGCTGCATCGGCTGTGTATCATGCGCCGTCTAGTATGCTGAGTTCGTCTGATGTGTGAGTACCCCGTGTTTGTCGATCTTATTCTGGCTTGAGCTGATCTTGAGCAGGTAGGACCAGCAGGTGGCCAATATCGTGGGTACTAAGCTTTTTGTGCCCTGCTGTCCTACCCTTCCGGGATACACCGAACTCTTGGACAAGGTTCCAACCGAGGTTCTTTTTCTCCAGATTTTCCAACACGCTTGCCGACAATTGTGCTTTGGAAATAGTTCAAGATCAGTACATGCTCGACCCTCCAGAATAAGTCAATCCTCCCCACACCTGATTTCGTCAAGCATGACAAATCGGGCCTGTTCGCGCTTCCCTATGTGATGGATTTATATGTGGGCGAGTTGAAGGGTGAGCAACATGGAGACGAGTATGTGATTCTGGCGCGTGCGTATTGACGCGTCGTCTACGGCTGTGGTGATTTACTGATTGTGATACAATCCGCTCAATAAAATTTAGCGTCATACCCGGACACTTTTTGGTGGTCACCAAAGGTGTGTGGGTCTCGATATATCCACCTGTTTCCCTGGCGACTCACGCGACTCCAGGAGCAAACCTCTCTCCGAAAAAACACTCGAAGAACCTAGCCAGCGCCTCACCGACGCTTTCCTCGCTCCTTGACGAAGCCCTCCAGGTCGTGCATCTCCGCACATCCCCCGAGCGCTCCAAAGCGGCAGCATCCACAGGCAGAGCCGTAGCCCCGACCTACAACGTCCTCCTCACCCGAGCACAGACACCTCTGCCCCCGACGAAGGAGCAAACGGTCGAGAAACTGCATCCGGTTCATTCGGAGACGACCACCGGCGAGGCGGATGCGGC
This sequence comes from Ceratobasidium sp. 370, assembly GCA_019677355.1. Lineage (NCBI taxonomy): Eukaryota > Fungi > Basidiomycota > Agaricomycetes > Cantharellales > Ceratobasidiaceae > Ceratobasidium > Ceratobasidium sp. 370. The sequence continues at coordinate 7,836 of WSLN01000396.1, forward strand.
GTATACGCCCAGCGACTTGGCGTCAATGCGCTCGGGTTTGCAGGGACGTCATTGTCGAAGAGCGATGCTGAGATGAGAGCGATCAAGACGAGGGGTGATAGACCGTTTGACGCAGGTTGGGGGCCAAAGGTGGAACTGAATGAGCAGGTGGAAGAACCATTGGCATAAGCGGCGTGAGGTGTTAGCTATCCACGTGTAAATATATACGATGAAGTTAAATGCGTGAACTTTAGGCTTAGTAGTGGCTTTCTTTCTACTGGCGATCGCCAAAGCTGGTGTTCATTTATTTGTAAGCTCCCGTCTTACGCGCACGTGACCTCGTCCCACGCGCTTCCAAGCCACCACGGAACTCACCAGGGATGAAAGCTACCGACTCGAAACCTTCCACGAAGACTTTCATGCATATATCGCATCTGCGATCTATATTTGATAGCTGTAGTCTCTCTGACTGTCCAGTTCTGGCGCATTTAATCTGTCATAGAGCTTGCATTTATTTAAGTATTTTAGGTTTTTTTATCTAGCACCCTGCCCTTGTACCCCTAGTCCTGCTCCTCCTGTTCCTTTCCTCTGTCCCCTTTTTGGACCTGGTCCCGAGCGTTTTGATTTGCGTTCATGTAGCTCGTTAAAGATGTCTCACAGGAAAAATCAAGCACGTGACCACCGTTGTGGCTGACCAAAATCCCACCTGCCTGTGTTCCATGCGGGTACATCCATGGTAAATCCAATCATTTCTAATCGTATCTGCAGCACCGAGCCTACAATGCTACTATCCACCCGGAACAAGAGAGTGCACGCGCCGAACCGGGTCTGAAATCAGCTGGTTCCACTTGCCAAGGTCCCGTGCAGATGCGTGCATGTGGGTCATACGGCAGGCAGGCAGGCAATAGCTCTAAAATGGATAGAACTTGTGACATGGATTGGGTGGCTTCTTTGATAACCGCATTAGTGCAATCTTTGTGGGCCTGTCTACCGCGGGCGAGCATGTGATTGGCACGCCCGCTGTTGGATGAAAAGACCCAATAATATATACCAAGGTAAATCATTCGTTTTATTAGATTATTTACCCCCTGTATGAAAAGATTCATTCATAACCATACATAGCCATGCATATACCATCGTTTTCTCATTGATATTGAGATTTAGGGCCTAGGAATGCATAGTCACAACCGAGGTCGGCAGACAGTGAATCAATCACAAACTCACTTATTCACACTAAACAACATCCGCACTAACAACGTATCATGCGTTATAGGCACACAGGCTTCTCACGAGGCCCCGGCCCGGGTGACAGCGAGACGCGAGAACGCCCAGGGCAAGACTGAGGGGATGCCCCTCTGGTTCAGCTCTGAAATTGGACAGACGTCCGATCCATTGTGACCTATAAGTAGGCAGAGAGAGTGGGACGGGCTGGACGTGTCTTTCGGCCTCTCGCAATGGTACTGGGCTGGCTTGGTCTTAGTTGTCTTCTGCTAGTCTCGAGGGATGCAGTAGGCGCTGTACCTGCTGGTTTCCCTGTTAGTGGGAACGGACTCTGGTATGATGAAGTAGGTGAGAACTGGTCGAGACAGCATTTTGCGATTGGGAACGGGTATCTTGGTGGTACGTTGTGAACGCACCAGCACTTTGAGTCGCATCTAACGTGGGAGGCGGACGTGATCCAGCGGTGGCAAACGGGGACCCGAAGTCTGACCGCATTTACGTCAACATTGAGTCGCTGTGGTCCGGGGGGCCATTCGAGGACCCTGTGAGAACTGGTTCATTGTATTTCAATCGAATTCGGCTAATCGGCTTGTTGGGGTAGGCCTACAGTGGTTCCAACCATCCCCCTTCGCAGGCCGACTATCTTGCGACGCAGCTTGCAGGAATCAGGGAAGCGATTTTTAACTCGGACAGAGGCACTGTCGGTGGTCAGTGGGGTATTCATTAGTATTTTGGAGGCTTTTTGACCTGGCTTATTAGACGTTGCGCCCTTGACTTACCCAGCGGGAGCTTATGGTGAGCCGATTTGATGATATTGGATCGGGGTGCTATGTTGAGCTCAAATCTGCCCAGGATCTTATGCGTCACCCGGCTCCTTCAAGCTCGAGCGCACTATGTCCGGGGAGTTTAGCAACTACTCTCGCTGGCTTGATATGGATGTTGCTGTGCAGAGAACCACTTGGTCCGAACCGAGTAGCAATTTCGACCGGTTAGTAATCGGTGGCTCGTATATGAGCTTAATGCTGAATGCCTTACAGGTCGTACTTTTGTTCCAACCCGTCTCGCGCATGCACCGTTCACACAATCGCCACGACTCCAGGTGCATTCTCCGCGAACTTCTCCTTTGAGGGCGAGGGGGACGTTCCAGTCCCCACCACAACATGCCTCGACAACGCCACTCTCCAGGTTCGCGGCCATATCGCCCAGTCTGGAATGCTCTACGAATTCTTGGCTAAAGTGCAACAATCTGGACCTGCAAACAGTACTGCCGGCTGCACCTCGGATGATAAAACTGGCAAGGCGCAGTTGTTTACGAAGGGATCTACCGAGGCGTGGATATCTTGGGTCGGCGGTACAGAGTACTCGATGGAGACTGGAAACGCCGCGAGTGGATATACGTTCAAGGGAGCCGATCCCCACGCGCAGCTCCTAGACCTCATTGTCAAGGCCAGTTCGCAGAGCGCCTCGACTGCTCTGGCGGTGCATATTGCAGATTATCGGACCGCTCTGGGCGGGTTCTCGCTCGATATTGGGCAAAAGACGAACACAGAGAAGACAATAGCCCAAATTCAACGAGACTATAATGAGGGCGTTGGAGACCCGTAAGTGTCAGATAGAATAATTTTCCGAGTGGCTAACTAGGTGGCAGGTACCTTGAGTGGCTGCTTTTCAACCTCGGTCGATATATGCTGGTTGCAAGTACTCGGAGCCACCTCCCTGTTAACTTGCAAGGGAAATGGTGTAAGGGCCCGCATCCCCGTTGGAGTTCAGGTGCGTATACGAAATCAGCCAGGTCAGAACAGGTAATAACGTCATATTCCTAACGTAGACTACCGTCAGTTGGTTATACACTTGCCACTCATCAATATTGGTCATAGCATATATTCTAGATGCCAACATCAACCTTCAAATGAACTATTGGATTGCTGAAATGACGAACCTCAAAGTCACGTCGTCGCTTTGGGACTATATGGAGGTGCGTATTCTTGCCCTTTCACGCCATCTACTCACCCCATCGCTATCCGATTAGAAAACCTGGGCACCGCGGGGTGCGCAGACAGCAAAAACCTTGTACAACGTCACAAGGGGGTGGGTTGTACACAACGAGGTAAGGATGTCCGTGGTTTATGACCGCATATAGGCTAACAGGATATCCCAGATGAACGTGGGTGGAAGCCAATGCTACTCCAACCCCGAATCGAACTAATGAATTGAAGGCAGATCTTTGGGCACACGGGTATGAAGGACGGGTGGCATAACGCTGAATGGGCCAACTACCCAGAGGCTGCAGCTTGGATGGTTCGTACGATAGCTATCGTGGAGAACAAACGTTTCTGACTGCAGGTTCAGATGATTCACGTCTACGATCACTTCGACTATACCAATGACGTCGCTTGGTGGAAAGCACAGGGTTGGCCACTCCTCAAAGGCGTCGCCTCGTTCTGGCTTGATCACCTCGTGGAAGACCTGCACTTCAAGGATGGTACACTCGTCACAGCGCCCTGTAACTCGCCCGAGCAGGCGGTTATTACGCTTGGTGGGTATCGGTATATTCGCAATACATATATTCTAATCGTGATGAGCAGCATGTGCCCACTCCCAGCAGCTCATTTTTCAGCTTTTTGAAGCTATCGAGAAAGGTTTCGATGCGTCCGGAGATGACGACAAGGCATTTTTGGCGGGTGAGCAGGATTTATAGCCTTACGGTCCACACAATCCAGCTAAAACCTGGTGTGATTGAATAGAGGTCCAGGCTAAGAAGCTGAAACTGGACAAGGGCGTCAAGATTGGCTCATTTGGCCAACTCCAAGGTTAGATCTCAGGCTTTTAATATCAATTAACACCAAATAACTAATTTTCGTTATTTAGAGTGGAAAGTCGAGTTTGATAGCCGCGACAACCGCCACCGCCATCTCTCTCACCTAGTTGGCTTATATCCGGGATACGTTCTCGCAAACTTCAAGCCACCAACCGGACAGAGTCAAAATCCATCACAGCTGACACGTGAGCAGGTACTCAAGGCGACAGAAGTCGCGCTGGAATCGCGAGGAGACGGGACTGCAGGGGATGCAGACGCCGGTGAGAGCTTATCACCCATGAGGTTATCACCTCGGCTCACTGGTCGAACCATCAGGTTGGGCGAAGATCTGGCGTGCGGCCTGCTGGGCGCAACTTCAGAACCCAACTAAGTTCTACCGTCAGCTCGCTGTGAGTCGGGCTTACATTGCACCCACTCAGACTCAGAGCGACTGACTAAAACACTTTCAGCATGCGATTCGTACCAACTATGCCGCAACTCTATGGAGCGTGTACGAGCCTTACGAGTCCTATCCCACTTTCCAGATCGACGCAAACCTTGGATACCCAGCCGCACTACTCGTAAGCCTCATCGCCTTTGCATATTGTTCCTGTGCCTTACGTACCATGCTCAACAGAACGCCCTCATCCAAGCTCCTGACACCTCGTGCTTGTCAGACACCCTCACGATCTCAGTTCTTCCTGCGCTACCCGCAGCGTGGGCTAATGGATCTATCACGGGGGCAAAGATTCGCGGGGGCATGACACTCGACCTCACATGGGCGGGTGGCAAGCCTGTAAGCGGCAGTATCCAAGTAGACGCGGTGGTGCGCTATGCACGCAAGGTTGAAGTCCTGTATAGTGGAAAGATCGTGGCAACTTTCTCTGCGACGGCAGGATTGAAGCAAGCCCTAGCTTTCTAAGGACATGTGTCGAGCAGGAAGCGCCGACCATGTCATGGTGCACGATTTTTTCCTCATTTTTTGTATGTAATGAGACAATTTTTTTCAAACTCTGTGACGCTGCGAGGCTGAGCTTCGACTACGGTGCATCACGAAAACAAGCTCCACTGCTGAGTCCTCGAGAGCCGTTCCGAGACGGGCATTTGCTCACAGTACTCTCCAAGCTCGAGAGTAGAGACTTGTGTTCATGGTTCGTACAAGCGGCAGACGTTGCGGTTGCCTAGATTTCCGTAGCAAGTTTGGAACGGTTTGGTCTAGATTGAAAGCCCTGGGAGGGATATTACATTAGCTAAATATATCATTATCTAGCCAAAGAGCTTAGCAGTACAAACGATTGGCTTTGTGTGGATCACTTTGTGTTAAAATGTGAGTGTGATAGATTGTTAATGTACAGGACCAGGCTTGCTTATATAATATGGTACTGATGGCGACTAATGATCCTTTGAACCGAGATTGTCCCGACGCCAACCAGCGACCACCACTTCCCCTGCGCTCGGGTGATTTATCCTTGGCTCAAATATCATTCGAACCACAGTTTACCATTTAAATCGGCAATACTTTGCACACCGCCGACGTGGCATCCATTTTAGGCGCATGAAGCTGTCATGAGGCTCCCGCCCGGGCTACTCGAAATAAGAGAACCGCACAATGAAAATGAAGAGAAGCCTCTCTTGTCCGGCTCTGAACGCGTTAGTGGGCATATGTCCGATCCACGGGGGTATATAACTAGACGATCGGGGTGGGATAGGCAGAACGTGTCTTTTTGTGTTCTTGCGATGGTACTAGGTTGGCTTGGTCTCGGTCTTAGTAGCTTGCTGCTTGTCTCGAAGAGTGGTTTGGTAGGCGCTGTACCTGCTGGGTTCCCGGCTAGTGGGAATGGACTCTGGTATGACCAACCTGCTGTGAACTGGTCGACGCAATTTTTGCCTATCGGGAATGGGTATCTTGGTGGTACGTTGTAAACTCACCTGATTTTTTGGGTGCTTTACGAGGGGCATGGGTGTGACTCAGCTATGGTGAACGGAAACCCTGTGTCCGACCGCCTCCAACTCAACATCGAGTCACTGTGGTCCGGGGGGCCGTTCCAAGATCCTGTGAGAGCTGTCGCATTTTGAAACTGGATTCGATTGATTGGGTTGTGGAGCAGAGTTACAATGGTGGAAACCATCCACCTTCGGAGGCAGGTTATCTTGCGACGCAGCTTGCGAGAATCAGGGAAACGATCTTTAGCTCAACGAATGGCACTATTCCAGGTTCGTGAATCCTATTTGTACTCCGAAGGTATTTTAACTAAATTGATTAGATGTTCGGCCTCTCCCTTACGATGCGGGAGCATACGGTGAGCTGATATGCCACTATCGAGTCCGAAGCACCCGGGGCTCAAATTTATTCAGGATCTTATTCGGCAGCCGGCTACTTTAATATCAATCGCACAGCGTCTGGAAAGATTGGCAACTATGCTCGCTGGCTTGATATGGATACTGCGGTACTGAAGACTACCTGGTCGGAACCAAATAGCGCGTTCAACCGGTCAGTGTTTTCGTGCCGAGTTCGTACTCAATCTTAGAACTAATTTTTTCCCAGATCTTATTTCTGTTCCAACCCGTCTCGCGCGTGCACCGTTCATACAGCCGCTACGACGCCAGGCGCGTTCTCTGCGACCTTCTCTCTGACCCCTCTGCCAGACCTTCCATCCCCCAATACCACCTGTCTCGACGGTACCACTCTCCAAGTGCGCGGTTATGCTGCCTCACCTGGGATGCTCTACGAGATTCTAGCCAAAGTACAACAATCGGGTCCTGCAAACAGTACTGCCGGCTGTACCTCGGATGCTAAAACTGGCAAGGCGCTGCTGTTCACAAGGGGATCTACCGAGGCGTGGGTATCTTGGGTCGGAGGTACAGAGTACTCGATGGAGACCGGCAACGCCGCAAGTGGGTACACGTTCAAGGGAGCCGATCCCCATGCACAGCTTCTGGGTCTCGTCGCCAAGGTCGCTATGCAGAGCGTCGGGACTGCTCTGGCGGCGCACATCGCAGATTATCAGAGCGCGCTTGGTGGGTTCTCGCTCAACCTCGGGCAAAAGACAGATATTGTGAAGACAACGGACTTGATTTTCAAAGAGTACAAGACGGATGTTGGAAACCCGTAAGTAGTGCATGAAAGAGTTGACTGGGGAGCTAACAAGGTGATAGATACTTCGAGTGGCTACTGTTCAACTATGGTCGGTATATGCTGATTGGAAGTACTCGGAGCTATCTTCCCACGAACTTGCAAGGGAAATGGTCCCGCGACTCGGGCGCTCCTTGGAGTGGAGGTGCGTAAATAAGACCAGTCAAGCCAGGTGAAGAAAATAACGTTCTATTCCCCATGTAGACTACCGTAAGTGGGTTGTGCGACTCGCTGCTCCACGACATTGACCACAGCAACCTGTTTTAGACGCGAACATTAACGTTCAGATGAACTATTGGGTTGCCGAAATGACTAACCTCAAAGTCACGTCGTCGCTTTGGGACTATATGGCGGTGCGTTTTCTCGCTAGTCCACGCGACTCACTCAACCTGATGTTATTCAAATAGAAAACCTGGGCGCCACGGGGTGCGGAGACCGCGAAAACCCTGTACAACATCACCAGAGGATGGGTCGTACACAACGAGGTAAGAATAGATGTGGTTCATGACCGCATATATGCTAACAGGGTGTCCTAGATGAACGTATGTGGCGGCCACGATAGTAATTATGGTCCCAGGTAGAGCTAACGGCTGACTCGCAGATTTTTGGGCATACGGGCATGAAAGCGTTTGAACCGTATAATAGCGCCGAATGGGCCA
>WSLN01000397.1:0-15609 GCA_019677355.1 Ceratobasidium sp. 370
GGCTGCCTCCCAGCTTGGAAGTACTAAAGATTCGCAAGCCGAGTTTTTTGATTCGGGATCTCCTTCATATCGCCAACGACCTTCCAGATTTACGGGTCTTGGCCGCCGATTTGACTGTAGACATGGAAGGGATCGCCGATGCTGCGATTAATGGTGCTGCGAAGCGCAATATGAAGTCCGGTGAGAGGTTCTTGCTCCAGAGCCACTGGAGAGACTTGAATATCAGCCAGAAAGAAACTGTTGCCCGGTACGATTATCTATTTTCATGTACTTTGGTATTCAGCTGACTCCTTGCCTCGACTTTTTATCAAGGTTTTTGTTTGCTCTATGGCCCAATATCGAATGTGAATTCTTCTACGACGTCGAATTAGCCGCTTGGGAGCAGCGAATCCAAGGAGAAAATCAGCAGGCGCTCGGGGAGCTCAATCGAAGGCTTAGATTGTTGCGAGAGCAATATTCACTGAACGGTCATACTGGTGGTGTATAATGGCGTACGTGAGAGGACGCCGGTTCGGCTTGCCTGGGTGTGTTAGTATAGCGCCTCAAATATTCAGATTATCTAGACACCTTCCAACAGCTTGAGAAGGGTAGCCGGAATAGATGGCTGTCGCATTAATGAAGCTCCTGAAGTCGTGGGAGTGATCAACACGAACTCTCGACACTCTGGCTACTTTGAGGAATCGACTAGTTGGAATGGCATTGCGCCCAACCGTTCGTCGGCCCAATCTGGAACCATTGCACTGTTCAACGCTTGGCAAGCGTAACAACCTCTCAAATCAGGGTACATGCTACTGTTTTCCACAAACTATAATGCCTACTGCTCTTAATGTCACTTCTAGAGGGGAGATCATACTCTAGAGCGATCAGATTTCTTGGCTTGTGGCAGTATACCAGCCCTCACGTACATGTGAGGACACATCTGCCAGTGCCACGACCCTCGTCTTGCTATCCAGGTTACGTTGTAGCCAATCTTTAAGAACCTGGACATACTAAACTCGGGTGCGAATCCATAACTGGTCTCCTCTCGCACTTTGTTTCGGAACGTTGTTCCAGAACGTTGGTCAGCCATCTGCGGCGTAGAAAAGCTAATAGCCTCGATACCCGGGTCGAACCTTGAATTTCAGCCTGGAGAATCAAGGTATGAGCAGAGAGAATATGTCGATCCCCAGAATGTTCATCTCCCCGGCCTTGGTGACCTGATCCAAGTCCGTCAAATTTCCCGAAAACCCAGACTTCACGCTGTCAACCTACGCTCCTTGTATGAACGACTTCGTGTCTACGGTATTCTACCCTGCGACGATGCGGCAACGTTGGGTCTCGTGGGGCCCCAAACCAGGCCGCGTTTCGGCTTTATCCTTTTGTATCTTTGGTTTCGTGATATAAATGGCCCCATATTAGTTCCTAATAGGATAATTCGTTCTCTCTGAGGAAACAATGAGTATACAATCTCCTCGCCAATGTATCTCAATCTTACTTGCAATATCTCATGATTAGTTATACAATCATACGAGTTCAGGAGTGCGATGTCACCAATACATGAGTGCGCAGATTTCAGTACATGCGATAGCATAGGGCGATAAGAGCACTGGTAGTACAAAAGATCATCAAGTCCCTGTAATACTTGGTCTATTTAAACGAAATCCGACACTACCTCCCTCGCTCCTCCCACCCCTTCCGTTCCTCGACAATCTGACCCAACCCTCCACTCCTCCCCGTCAACCTCGAATCCCCACTCCGCCCCGTCACCCTCGAATCCATACTCCGTCTTGTGTACCTCGAATCTCCACTCCTTCCCGTCCCTCCACTCCTTGTCGTACTCTGGCTATACCGGTCTCGAGGAAACGTCGGCGGAGGCGGAGAAAGCAGTCCATCCCGAGACGTTGCGAAACTCCGGTTGTGCGGGAGAGGAAGAGGTAAATGTGGATGGGACGTCCGAGGCGAGAACAGCGCGCTCTGACTGGACGACACGACTCCGTTCTGGCTTGGCGAGAATTGGCGTTCGCGGATAAAGGACGGAAGTGTGGACATCCCCGGTCGGGTCGGCTGTTCGGATTGACTCGAGCTCGAGGACGGTGGTGGTGGTGCACCTGCTCGAGATCGACGGAGGCTAGCTCCACGCGCGGGGACCATGTGGCGTAATACGGCGGAAGCGCTTGGCGTGATGCGCTGTTTTGATAACCGGTTCGGCCCCGCCCCGCGGGGAACAGGTGATGTTGCACCGCTGCTTCCGTGCGGGGATGTCGAGCGGTTCATGAGAGAGGATTGGTATATGTTGGGTGGAGAGGCTGTTCGGTATAGGTCGGGAACAGGCGCGGGTCGGGGTTCGGGAGGAGGCGGGGGCGGAGGCGGAGGTGCGTAAACATAGGGCGAAGGAGGCGGGATTTGACGAGGGGGTTGTGTGCCTTGAGTAGAGCGTCTGTCAAGGTCCGAGTGTGCCTGAGGGTATTGCGACGAAGATGGATATGTATCATCAGGAGCTGTGGTGTGCGCGTATGAATTTAAGGAAGCTGGAAGGTCCGGGGTAGGAGCTGGGTATGGATATTTGATCCTTGACCGAGCTGGTCCGGTCATAAATCAGAATTTTCCGCATGACGAATTGAAGGCCGAGGAGGCGCTCACCGCCAGGTCTTGATCGCTCGTACGTCTCCTGTGTCTCTGCCATCTCCCCGCCTGGGTTTAACCTCGTCCGAGACCCAACACCCGGACCATCTCCACTCCCATCGCCCCGCGTTATCCCAGGCCGTCCTTTTCTCCACCCCCTGCGCCCCTTGTCTTCCCTTCCCCACCCTTTCCCCCAAACCACTCCCACGCCCTTTTCACCCGGTTTATCCCAATCGGGTCCGATGTGTCGTCGTCGTCGGCGGACTCTAAGACAAAGAAATATGGCGACGCCGAGGATACTTAGGAGGAGCGCGCCAAGGACAGCCGCAACTATGCCGCCCGAGAGTGCAGATGTGTCTTTCTGAGGGGAAGAGGCTGCAGACGGAGAGGGTATAGTAGATGATGATGACAATGACGTTGCCGACGCCAACGAAGTGTTGGTTGGGGAGGGCGTGACAGAGTTAGAGGCAGGAGTTTGGGACTCGGAAACAGAGCCGGAGGATGAGGTTGACGACTCGGAAAGCACACTTGTCTGTGTAGGCGCCAACGTGACTGGGACAATGACCGATGAAAGAAACGTCGCGGCGGGGATTGTATACGACCAAGGCACACCGGTCTCCATCCCTCCCGTCACAGTCGTCCCGGAGAATACCACGGTCGTGAAGACTAGCGTGTTGGCTGGGGGATTCGGAGCGGCCGTAGCCGAGGCTGAGATCGGGAAGACGCTCGTCGCGTCGGGAATGGTGTACGACCAGACATCACCGGTAGTGCCAGTGCCGATGACGGTCGTGCCAGGTATAATTTGCGTCGTCTGGGGTAGTGGAGAGGAAGATGGAATTTCGGTGCTGGCTGGTGTGCCAGATACAGGTGGCACCGTTGTGGATGAGGTATCCATCGCAGGATCAGCACCAGATCACCTCGTTCGGGCAAACGCTGCCAGACAGGCGACAGTCTCCGAGCGAAACCCCCAACCGAGAGAAACCTAAAGCGACAAGCGCAGAGCAAGGCCGAGTGTCCAGTCGTCGCTACGCCTGAGAAGGATGTACAGAGATCGCGCGGTTCTCACACGTTGATGACACCCGAGTCACAAATGCGGGCGTGGGATCCACGTGTGGCGGTTGGTTGTTGTGGACTGCCGAGGGATGGCTGGTGGACCGAGGCCACCCAGAGCGGTGGTGAAAGACTGATACGGGTGTTCGGTCCATTAATAAATTCCGGTCAGCACGCGTTGAGCTTGGCCACTTCCCAATGCGTCATTACAAAAGTCACGCGACGTCATCGGCGGCTATCCCCTTGGCCGGTCACCTCAGCCCGACGTTTTTTAACAGCGTGGCAACCACCATGAAGTATTTAGTCTCAACACGTATCATGTATCTGGGAGGGTACAGGAGTAAACGTTTGTTCGAGAAAGATACTACGTGACTATGTCATCAGCACACCCGACCAAGCAAACAAACAAACAAGTGCTGCGTCGACGTTTGCTCTTGGAATGATCGTTTCAGTATAGTTATTATTCGGCGTATCGACGCTGGAGGAATTTTCTACACTGAATCTAGCAGATCAATAGTCTTATACACCCAACCATTGGCCACCACCATTGTTCCATTATACTCGATCGGCCACCTATCCATCCTCTTATCCCCACCCTTGGCTACAACAGACGCTCGTAGTAACGCTTCTGCTGTGTTTATACATTATTTCAGGCCAAGCGGCACACCGTTTTGATTGCACGCGCCTTAGGCAGTCGGTGTTTAACCTCACTAGGGACCGCAGGTGACGAAACTGGGAGCAAGAGAGCTTAGCATATCCGCGCTGCGTGAAGCATCTATGTAAAAACCAGGTCTATGCGGTCTGAAAGCGAACCAGGCATACAACGAGTGACTATACATACCTAAATCATTCGAGGAGGTAAAATCTGGAGCGCTCTACCAACCCGGAAAATCTTCCTCTTGTGCATGCAAGGCGTCCAGCGTACCTCAGTGATTCGTGCCTTTTCTCTCATTCTATCCTGTCAATTCAGCCTGGGACTATGCATGACAGTTACTACGCGCGAGTGGAAAGGGACGTGACCGCCTACTCCGCCCCATCGTCAGCCCCTTGTCCCCATCCCGTCCTGTCCCTGGGCAATGCTCGCCTGACGAGTTTACGCCGTTCTAGAGCCCCTAATGATCCCACGCATTTTGTGTTCACTGGGTTTTCGTCCCCCCTGATTTGACCGTGTGTCAGCGCCTCGGGCGGTGGGGGGTGTGAAGCTATATGTAAAGTGCTTCGCCGTTCGGACTGATAGACGACTTGAGTACCATTCAACTTTCTCCTCTTTTTTTTTTTTAAAAAAAAATAAATAAATGTGATGCATTTACCGTCGAGTCAAGGCGAACCTTATCGCGCGACACCAAATACACAAGCGAAGAGAGACATGTACACTAGGCAGTAATAAAAGAGCTTAAGAAGAGACTAAGCGCAGAGAACACAGGCTTTCTCCTCTTGTTACGTGTCCTCCCTCCGCTCTCCCCATACCCTCCTTATTTTTAACTTCCCAATGTATTCGAGGTATTGCATCAGGTGGGTGTTGCTGGTCTCGGAGTCAGAAGCACCCCGAACGAACGCGATGCAACCCCCAGGGCTTGGTCCCTGACCCCTCTTTCCCTCATGTGTGCGGTGCGTGCCATTAGCATGTGGAAAGTCGTCTCAGCTTGGGCCCCGCAGTGTGGACATGCCGGTGAGTCTGCCTTCTTGAGCCTGAGAAGTATGCCGCCACCAGGAAGTGATCCAGCTGGAGCTGCGCCAGTGCCGCAAAATCGCGCCTGGACAGGCCGGCAGCCAGCTCGAAGGTGAGCGGAGGGAAGGTGGGATTTTTTCAGATCGTTTTATGCTTTTCTGTTCATTGGTGTGATACGTGAAAGCGCCGTACGTTTCCTCTGGCCACGGTAAAAAGTTAACGCCGGTGCCGTTGCCACTTTCTATTCTATTTTTGTTTATCCCAATCAAATAACACTCATTCAAAATCGCAGCTAGGCCTGCAATTGATCCCGAGCAGATTCCGCCAACCGGACCGCAGGATTCTTCAGCCTCACGGCGGAGATGAGGGAGAAATCTTGAGGCAATGAATGGCAAATAGGAGCCCAGCGAACCGAGATCCCTGATGATGCCACCCGTGAGCCCTACCATTAATCGTGGGGTCGTTCAACCTTTGATCCCTAGTTAAGTCACGGCATGTATGCGCTGGAAAAGCCAACCATATTAAAAAACGCAATTAACGTCCAAGACACAGTTTCGCTCGTATAATTTGTAATCCCACCCGCCAACTGTGCATATCCTCATAGATAAGATGAGTTGCTTTGCCTGAATTCGCACTATGGCTATCCATAGTCTTGTCACCAGCTCTTGTGGTTAAGAACCTTCGCGTAATTGAATGGTCACCCAGCGTGCGCGATCTAGATGCAGGAAGCTCAATCGATCCTGGACAAGTTTCCTGTTGCGGTGGGGTCGATATTATCTCAAACTGCTTGGATTTCGGGCCCTGCCAGAGAATACTTCCCATGGCGGAATTTAGGACTTCCGGACTTGTTAATCGGCTCATTTGGAAGTTCTCATATTGGGGGCCTCCACAGTCTTGTGCATAGTAAATCATAATATTCAAGTGGAGATACATATAGATTTTTTTAGACATAGCAGAGTATAAAGCATAGCTAGACAGGACCACCATACACCTTCACCCGGATTACTGTAAACGGATCCTAATAAGAGAAGCTTCAGGGGGGGGGGGGCTCCTCCAAAAGCTAGCCTACTTACAGTCAGAATCGTCGCTATCTTCGTCTTCGTCGTCGTCCTCATCGTCATCGGAGTCATCAGAGTCATCGCTATCGTCGTCACCATCACTCTCCTCCTCAATGCGATTTATGGCCTCCCTGAGGTCATCTATACAACCATATCTGAATCCAATCAGAGGTTGCCGTATAAAGCCCACATACCATGAGTTTTGAGGACGCCTAGTGTCGCTTCAGCCTGTGTGTCGACAATAAAAGAAAAGGGGCTATCGGTCAAAGCCATCACAGTTTTAAGGATTCCACTCTCGATCAGCTCCGCCCGATCCGTGTCTACGCAGTCAGGTTAAGTTGATCTGGAGACAACAGCAAGCATATACTCACGATCAACTGCCAGTACCTTCACCATTTCAAATGCTTTGAGAGTGATGGCGATACTCTTGTCAGGGGTATCTAAAGAGGCATATTTGGTTCCATAATAGACCCAACCTGCCAGGCCGGGAGAGACGAACCTGGAGTGGTGTAATACTTCACACGTTTTGCACATCTCAAAACCTTATTTAGGTCCCAAAACACGTATTCGGAATGCATTTCTTCGCGCCCAAAGCCTGATTAGTATGTGTGAGTGTGAGTGGCTAATTGAGAACTATGCTTTGTTGGTTTTACGCACCTTGTTCCGCGATCTTCGTTAATACGGTGATTGCCTGCTCGACCAACGATTGGTCGTCTTCACCTGTGAGCATATTCACCAGACGGGCAATTGAATCTTTCGAATTTGGCCTGTACTTTTCGTCTTGACAAGGCATAGAAGATCATGAGAAATTGCATGACAGAGTTGACCAATAGCGGTACTTACTATGTACCCCTGTCCATGCTTGAGCTAGGGTAGCCTTCTTATCTCCGCTCGCGGATAAGCGTATCAAGGGATCAACCAGATCACTGTTCACCCATTCGGCTGAAGAGCACTCAGCTACTGAAACCGGTGCATGCACCTATGATGCTTACATGATAACGGTGCGATATGCATCAAGATATCTAAACCTGTTCTAGTAAGATCCTTTGAGCTGGACTTCAAGAGAGAGCCCAGTGCCGGAGCGATTTCTGATCCAACTAAAGCTGGTCTTAGCTCATCTGAAATTTAAGTTTAATCAGCAAGTAGCGGGGCTAGTTTGATTGACGCTAACCGTAGTTGAATAGCACTTTGACCAGGTTGGCGGCAGCTTGCATCTGTTGTGTATCCTTGTCTCTTAACAGCTTCGCTACCTGCGTGGTCGTATCTGGTTTAACCAATGCCTGCCTAATATCGGCTAAGCATATCGAGGCCTAATTAACGAGGTTAATACCTGGCAAAATTGGTGACATACCATTGACCACAATGTGAGCGAGGACTACAGAGGCGTCTGGATGATCGCTCATATTGCTGGTTAACGCGTCTATATCCCCAGCTGAAAATATGTTGTTGTCTATTTAAAACATCAGTTTTTCGTTGTACTCAGCAAAGGCCCTCGTCGAGATTTGGGCGTGAGCACAAGCCACAGAACGCTTTGTGAACAGCCCTAGTCTCCGGGTGGGTTTGTCCATGCACTTTACTCACTGTCTGCTGATAGAAGCGCCATTACGCGCAGTGTGTCTTTGACTGAGTATTTCTTCCTTAGCGTCTCAATGAGTTTCGGACCAGCATTTTGAGATAATAGCATGCGCCGGTTGTAGTCTAAGAATTGAATGCAAATAATTGGGCCAATATCGACAAGCGAACAGCCAACTTACAATTTTGCGCCAGTTGCAGAGTAGTAGTCATGGCCTCCTTGGCTAGCACTTGTCTCTTTCCCTGATCTTCTACTTGATCGGAGCCTGAAATCAACTCTAGAAGTGTAGTGAAGATTTGAGGAATCTCCGAGATTTCAGATGCGCAACGCTCTGTAAATCAAACTTATGTCAAGGGCATTGTCGTTCCTCAACATAAAATCTTACCATCAGTTCCTAGAGCTCCCATAGCAGCAACAGCCTTGGCGACCAAGTTAGGATACTTATCCCATCCTCCCGAAGACTGCTTGGGATAAGTAGCCCGTATATCCAGCAGCGGCACTAGTTTCGGGACCGCATCACGCATGTAGAAAACATATTTGGCAGCACCTACCGACCAAAGTCCTCAGATCAGTATACTAATCAATATCGGTTAATTCAGCCAAAGTGTGTGCATACTATGTGCCGAGAGTTTTGCGATTCCATTCACGATCACCTCCGTGACACCTAGTCATGCGTTAACACGGCACGGAAGTTGACTAGCTCTTTATCCACGACACACCTTCTTCACCTTCTGCGGGAATGACAGCCTGTTTGGGAAGTAGCCCCAGGACCAGTCTAGATAAGTCGTCGATAACATCGTCTGTGTCATTAACAAGATCTTGGTTGAATGCGAAGATTTAATTTCACAACCTGTAAGCAACAAATAACACAAGCTTACCAAGCTTCGCAATTTCTACGCCAACGTCTATCAAAACCTGCACGAACCGGATCGAGCGCAATTCCGTGGATATCGACTGGATACCCCAATGGACTATTGAAAGCTCTTCAGATCGGTTATATAGCAATCTCAAAATCAGGCAAAGTACCTTCCATTGGATTAGGTTTATCCGTAGTCTCAGATGCGCGAAACCTAGACCTGAAACGATCGAGGCGGATTGTCGACTCTAGCCCGATTCTCGCTAAAATATCCAATTAGTATACAAGTGGTGCACAAGCTGGAATTCTTACGATTTGCCTCCAGATCAGGATATAACCACTGATTGAGCACCGTACGCACACGTGGTATCACAAAGGATTTGATTTGATGGGGTGGAGTGGAATCTAAGCTCCTCATGGTTATTATTAACCTAAGGTGAAATCACTCGCACTTACTACTGCTAATCGGCTTGGGGGCGGTTTCGCCCGGTGTGGACCCTCCTGCTGCTGGCTGTTTGGGTTGCTTAACTTGAGATTTGGGGTCAATCCGTGCTCTAATTGTGACAATAAGGTAGCAAAAAGCCTAGCCCTCCTTACCATATGTGAAACCCAGCACTGTCCGAACAATTGTTCGGGCGTTTTCCTGTTGGTCCGGGTACTGGGCCACAACGTCGTGGAGTAGCCGAGGTCCGCCGTATGTCCAAATTGTCTCGGGTTTACCTGGAAGATTCAAAGATGCCAGTTAGGACATTTCTCAAGAACCAAACCGGCGAGATTGGATGATTGTAATTTACCGCCTGATTTTGTGACATATTGAAACAAGTCTTCAAACCATTTTCGATCAGCTTCTCTGTTGCGCTGGTGTCGCTTCACTAGATCCACCGCGTCCATAAGGAATTGTTCACCTTCCCATCCAGGCGTCGATGGACCTTTTTCATCCCTGTTCGCAACCGAGATCCTGAACATCTCATCCCAATCTAGTATAGCATCTTTGTCTCGGACCGCTGAGCCGGGGTTACGCCGCCGAAGTTTCGCCTTGGGATGATAAGGCGTTTGAGACAGATCCTTGGCGAGGTTTCGGCTTTGTTCATTGCTGCTAGCCCGTACCGACCAATGTATATTGTGGCCAGGTAGTACATTTCGAGCTTTGCCACGGTGTGGGGTCCTAAAAGTTGAAAAGTCTCTGAATGCGCAGTAGTTTGGTAGCCATTTCGATCCACACACCTTGAAATCCTGATGTCACCGTGAGAATTGGCCGCTCGCCTCATTATTGGCATCATTTCAAGCAGCCACCATATCCCGCCTAAGGATCCGGTCACCTCCGCAGTTGGGATGCCAATTTTAACATTGTGAATTTCGACATCCAATCCTTGGTGTTGAGCCTCCTCCATCATCCATTTCAATGGCTCTCCACCTCGGTTAAGATCACGATTTGCCTTGTTCCCGCCACCTCTGTGGGATTGGTGGTATCAATATAACCTCGTAGCTGCATCTAAGGATTAATCTGCTCACATGTCTGAATGTGTTCCAGCAAACCAAACCTCCTTCATGGTTCCGCTCCCTTCCTTAGGCGGCCCCCAAACATGCTCAGGAAGAAATTTGACTCGACATTCATCGAGCGCAATAGCGTGACGAAAATGTGTGATGTGTTCACACTTATCGGTCAAGGGGAGTAAAGTCTTCTGGAAAATTCCCACAGAGGATACAGTGTCCCTATGCATAGCCGGTCAACTTTAAATGTACTGGATCGTGAGAGGGGGAAACCCACCAAGCACCCAGAAAATGCAAATCCACCTTGTCCCGGGAAAATGTCTTCTTAAACTGCTTGACATTGGAATCCTTGTTAGAGTATAACTCCCAGGCACTGGATTGAAATTGAGTTAGTGTTTGAAGAATAGGATGGAGGGGGGGCGAAAGGTACAATGGTATCTGCTCCTGATTTCCAGGATATATCAGGCCAACCTAGTTGGGCGATAGTTGTCTAGCTGTAAGTGACGAACCCCGGATCTTTACAAATAGCACATACCGTCTCAATCATTGCAGCCAAAGCCCGGACTTGATAGGCTCCTCGAGAAAACCCTGATGGTAACCTTCTCAGAATATCTTGGCTGGTGTTTGGAATAGTTCGTACCGAACAAAAACACCCGATCTCCCGGTAGGTAGATGTCAGATAACCAGCGATATGCTCCAATGATTACGTTCTCGAAATTCCTAATTATATGCTTGGTAAATGAAAGGCTAGGGGTGAATAAATCTACTAACCAAGCGATGGCAAGGTCAACGGTATTCGTTAAGACTTGTTTCAGATAAGTAATGGAACGCCAAGAAGGTTTTGCGTAGGTGCCAATCCCACTGTTATAGTAGGTAAGCTGAGTGTTACTTTTTTTTATGCGACTGTAGAGTTCAACGACATTCGTGTTCTGTTCCAAACGGGGTACGGAGTGAGCGATATTTTGGTTACGTATAAACGGAACTGACCTTTTCGGAAAACTGGTTTGAAGTGCCGTCGATGCAGACAATCAACTTTCTTGATTTGGGGTTGCCCTCCGCTGCCGTTTTGGTCGCTGCTTGGGCTTTGGATTCACGACCACCCAATGATTTCACCGCGTTGTATGTCGGGGACGTGGGCGGAGCGGCCCCGGTGCCATTAGCGGGGGAGGGCTGTGGTACTTCCAAGGTAAGCCCTGTCGGCGGAGGGGCGTCAGTAGTAGGATCGTTCATCGCTAGTCCCCTATGACGAGAAGTGGGACTCAGAGCTAAGTCGGGGTAATGTGCTCGCAATGGTTGAAGGAAGTACACGCGATTTATATATGAATAAATGGGTTCAATCTGGGTGTGAGCCGTGACTAACAGGGAATACACTTCGTGCCGCATGGATAACTTGAGGTTGTAGGTTCCGGACGTGCAGACCGTTGCAACGCGTTAATGGATAATTCTGCTGTCGAACTCCCACTCTTAGTTTTCGCGCCCATTGGCTCGGTTAATGTCGAATAAACGCACGATCTTCACATTGGCACACTCACGCTCAGCCTCGCCCCGTGTTCATTCAAAATTCTTCAGACTCTGGATCAACCTGCCGGGCGATCCGTCCCGAATTGACGGAAACCTCTCGTTTATCTAAGACCTAATTAGAACACGGGGTTGCATGAATATTTGATCTTCCTAGCCTTGGGGTTTCGCATCCCGAGGACACGTCAAATCAAACCGTAAATCTGACGGAACACGAAAATTTGACATACACTCAACTATGAACAATGGGGACTCATGACACCGTAGATAAGCCTTTCTGGGTGAGCCATTTCCGCTGCGCTACCCGAGTCATCGGGCAGAGATGATGGGAACACCTGACCATCGGTTGTAAATCGGCAGAGCGAACAACTTGTCAACGAGCTGCATCGCCTGCTACGGGCTCCAGCGAAAGTCCCAGATAACACATGTTCGTATGCCTCGTTGGCGTCTATTAGGCAAGGTTGCCCGCGCAAAAAGGCATTGAGGACCAAGTGAAATTGATCGAGGGTCGATCACGGCTCCATGCCGGCTCGTCCGGGAACCCCCGGGCGACACATGCGGCAGTTTTCGCACAAGGAACTATTCTACTTAGGGGTTATAGCGGTACCCATGAATGATCACCACAATGTTTTTAACCGAAACCAACCTCCCAAGCCGATGCGTGGGGGAATCGTGAGGCCGCTATTCCCATAGGTTTATCCGAATATACTGTGTTAATTGCGTCGGGATATTGCCTGAGGTTAAACCCCCTGATCCACGGGGCCTCCAATTACACGCTGTCTTGGTTCTTCTGGTGGCTAATATGCATCGTTCCGCCCACGAAACAATCGTAAATTAATACACCCTACCCTTCTCCATCGAGCTCAGCCAGTTTTTGTTCCCCGGAACTGGGAAAGATTCGACGGAGACAGCTAGGATGAGTTTTTTCTTTGACTATGTGCTTAGTGATATTTTTACAACTTGAACGCCAAACAGTTTGACACGGCTCCGAACCGGCTCCCAGGTGGATACCGCATTACATTTGCTTCGCAAGCTACCTGTGCTTGCTAGTTCGATGTGTGATTGGTTTTGGACGGAAGCGCATTATTCTATGCCACGCTGTACTTTAGGGGCACATATGGAAATCGGTTGGGGTGGCATTAACCATGTTACATCGCGCTAGGAGGCCAACGATTAGTTTGTCTAACTTCAAGAAGTCACGACTGCAACCCCCAAAGTGCTGGAAACGCCGGCAGTACCCTTTCCGTCCAGGACGCGTGCACTCAGCAAGGCAGCGCTTACTTCTCGGCAGCACGTCCACTCGGTGGCCACCGACGCCTCGAACGCGTGACGGTGAAAGATCTAAAGCGGGGGTGAAATGTCTGCGTATCACCTGGCCACAATGGAACTCAGAACTTTGCAAAAGTGTGGGGGCTGGGCGTGATGGTAAAATCTACAGCGCCTGTTTCAATCATTCGAGAAGGCTCCTATCAGCGTTCTGTCAAAGATTTCCTCCACTCCTACCCTATCGCTTAAGGCGTCTGAGAAGCCGCGTGTAGTATGCGTGGTCAAAACGAGCGCCGACGAAGAGACGCGGGAGCGTGAACGGCTCAGTGAACGCGATCAGGTCATGGGGCCAAGCACGCTCCTACCTGCAAACGAACATCGAGTATGCTACATATGGGGCTAATTCCCTGCGGGCCGTATCTTTGGAGCAGAAGTCCAACCTCCGAGTTGAACCCCCGATAGGTCAACGACGCGATCCATTGAGTCTCAAATATTACAACATGCAGGCGTACCCCTGCTTGTAGGACGGAGAAGCCTTTACATTTTACATAGCCCACCTCAGTTCTCCTGTTGCCACCTTCCGATTCTGCACAGAGTAGTAGCACCTCAAACCGCATACAATTAGACTCCCGAACAGGAGGATCGCAAAATTTGTCATATGCCCTGTTGACATTCAGCTGGTACCCTCGACCCTCGTTTCGATTCCAGGGTCACTTACCCGTAAAGTAGCCAGGCTTTTCGTTGGTTTTGTAGATCCACACGCCTATGATCTGGCCCAAGCCTGCGAATACCGTCAATGTCGCAGACCCTATATGCCGCGATACGGTATAGCTTACCTCCCATGGAGACGTTCAATGCAATAGCCAGTCCGACGGCACCTGCGCCGCGGACATTTGCTGAGATCCATCCCAGGAGCGGGGCTAAAAACACATTCCGATCAGCTGAGCAGCCGAAGATGACGAAACCGGGCCTCCGCTTACGGATGCTCGCAAAAGATCCAGATGCAGCAACGCATAGCAATCCAAACCGAGCGCGGAACGCATGGTCAGGGAGCAAAGCCTGTGCGAGAAATGCGAACGCTCCAACAGCCATGGACCCACCCGAGACGAGAGCGCATTGTTTCTTCACGTCTGCTAGCCAGGATAGGAACACGGTGACCACGTATGCGCAAGCGTATGGCGCTACCGACCCAGCCCAAGTCATGATATTGAAAGTTAGCGCCAAGTAGTTATGAAACCCTGGAAGGAGACATACGAACGGTGAAAAGCTGCGCCTTGAGCCCCGTGTAACCCAATCCCGCCACGATAGTCGGCGAGAACAGAGAAAGTGAGCTGAAGGGGACGGCGATCGTAACGTATGCAATAGCATGTGTCCAGACTCGCCAGCTAAGCAGGGTCTGGGTTGCTTCGGCCCAAGTTACACGGGAGTGACTGTTTGTTAGTGATGTTAGAGCTTAGCAAGCTGACTCAGCCGGGGGGCGATGGCATACCCTGTCGAAGCCACACCCTCAAGTCGGCTTATGGCACGGTTGCGCTCATCCGGCGAGAGCCATTGGGCGGTCTCAGGGAAGTCAGGGAAGAAGAACCAGACCAGTAAGGAACTTAGTACACTGGGGATACCTGGGGTCGATAGTCAACGAGGGTACAGAATCTGACAGAACTCAATAGGCGCTTACCCTCAAGGATGAATAGCCACCTCCATGCCTCAAGCCCGCCAACCATGTTCATATAGCCAACACCGTACGCAATTGCCCCACCGAATGCGCCTATTGGCAGATTAATGTATTAGACTACGCCGGATTAGTCGTCGAGTACTCACCAGCAAGGGTAGAAGAAGCAAGCACTAGAGCGACTCTTACGGACCGCTCCTCAGGCCGATACCAAAAAGTGAAGAAGTATACTAGGCCCGGAAATAGACCACTAAGGGCAGAGTTTGATAAGTGCGATCTAACACTTTATCAAGCTACGCACGCTTCGAACGCGCCGAGCAAGAACCTCACAGCGGTCAGACTTCCGTAGGATTGGACGCCACCCATCCCGATGGTCAAAGACCCCCAAGAGAACATGAGAAACGCAAGCCAACGCTGCATCATTGGTGTTTCAATCGTAGATCGAGGAAGGGAACCAAAATATAACTCACCGAGGGCCGGATCATCTTGAGACAATAATTGGACGGAACCTCAAAGAGTGCGTATGCGATGAGGAAAACCTAGTGGATGATAGTGAATGGATTGTCTTATCATGAGCACAAAGAGTAGTACCATCAATGCGATGACGTATTGCAAATTGCTAACCGACAGGGAAGTCAGGTCAAGCCTGCTGGAGTGATTCACACAAACTCACCTGAGATGCAAAGTTTGAAGCAGCGAGTTTCCCTCATCGTCGTTCAGAAGCTTAGCGTTACCCTGTCAATTTAAGAATAAGCTATCCGTCATCACGCTCGGGGGGGGGGGGGGGGACACCAACAATATTAGAGCTGGGGGCAAAGAGGATAAATATAAAGTCAAAGACCAAAAGGAAGCAGCGCA
>WSLN01000398.1:0-15606 GCA_019677355.1 Ceratobasidium sp. 370
ACCAAACAGTGCCCAAAGGGTTGGGCACGTATTTTCAAAGGTTTTTGCCATATCGACGCTCGAAAACTGATGAAATCGCTCTGATGTAGCGTGGCCGAGGTTGAAGTGGAAACCCGCGGATGGCAACAAGACATTGCTTAACTCCAGGACACACGAGTGGAAAGTGAGGTTTCGAGCAAGCCGAGCAATTATGGGTGATGTTTGGGTCTTGTTAGCCAAGCAGCCGAGGATTTTAGTGAGTGCAGCAGAACTGCAAACCTCTTCTCGGACAGCGTATGCGTGGCCAGTAAATGGAACAAAAGCTGTAGTATCCTGGATGTATGCACAGAATAAATCCGACAGTGTAATATTCTCATTCCCAAGTATACAGGAAACACGATCGATTTGCTGCCTGGAGAGCATCTTCGTAGACAATAAGCCACTGTGACAATCGGATGACCAAAAATATCACGTGAACTACGCAAATGTGACTCGGAGGTGACGAAAGTGGAGGTTGTGGCGGGTGGCAGAATCGGAAAACATAAATAAACAACTAGATTGCTGCCAGTCGTCCGAGTACAAACGTGCTCACCTCATGAACCCTTAAAAGCACGTGACGTACGAGGACAGACTGGGTAGGAGTCTAGGTCGAACCAAGACTTGGTTCGGCGTAGAAACGAAATTAAAGGGCAGAGTCAGAGAGCAAACCCAAAGTGGTAGGCGAAAGAAAGCACTTGGCCGCAACCAAGCGGGGCGCAAAGCCACACACGCTTATCTCAGCAGGGTCCGAATGACGCGTTTTCGCCTGGTCCCGGCGGGATGATCAGTTCATCCCAACCACCATCGTTCACACCATGATCGCCCGCATTGCTGCTCGTCCTGCCCGTGTTGCCTCTGCGCGGATCGGCGCCGTGCGTTTCTACACTGAGAACCAGTTTGGGTGAGTTAATCTTGGTGTTCACGTTGTTTCTCGAGTAGAACTGATATCGCTGGGTTTGATACAACAGACGCAAGGAGAAAGCTCACGAGGGTACATACCGTGTGGATCATTCGGTTGCAGAGTATCTTATCCCCTCCGTTCATCTAGACGAATACGTCCGCAAGCACCAGCAGGAGCAATTGAAGAAACTCCGAGACGCGGTACGTCGTGGTCATACTCCTTGTAATAACGCTCTAAATACCTTTTATTGGTAGCTCGAAAAAAGCAAAGCAGCTACGGTGCGTGCCTGCTTACCCCTGTGTAGCGCTCGAGACTCACTTTATGACCCCAGGCCGAATTGGAGAGACAAGTGAAGGAGCACGAAGAAAAGTCCAATTCCAAGCCCTAGCCGAACGTTGTCTATTTGAAGGCTGTTCTGGTTGGCTTTCCTCATGCATATGACTGCTCAAAACAAATTGATTGAATGATATCAATATATACTTTGGCTGTACAAATAAAATTGATATGCGCGTTCACGTGCACCGGGGATTGTTATGATCCGACGGCGAAAACTAGTGAGGGCTCACAAGTTACTGGCATCGACCGGCACGCACGCACCGACTCCGCCAATCTGTACCAATCCACGACTGTGAAATCTAGAGGCTCTATCGCATTATAACAGCCAGATTAAGCAGCGAGCCCGATCTAGGTTGCACAACGTGCTTGTGACTGCGCTCAGGCAAAGCAGGTCTCGAGGAATCTTCCATACCACCGCACTGGCGAGCATGTGTGGCTTGGCGCAGGGCTTGACATATTTGGCGTTTCCGGCTTGGCTCCGCACTTGCCGTCCACTGTTATTCGGCCAAACCATCGCGTTCACCTTGACCTTCCGCATCCTCCATCACACCAAATTTTGACCTTGCAACGCCCTAGGGCTACCCCGGACACAACGGTTTCATCATTGCCTACTGCGTATACTTTGCTCCCGAGTTCGCCTTGCCTTCATGCCCGGCTCGGACCCGGGAGACAATATCAAACCTTGTTGGGTCTTCTCCATCCGAACACAACGTCACCAATCCACCCCACTCATGAGGCTATGCACAAACCAAAAATGAACCAGACATAGATCCGCTGGTTTGAGTCGGATAACGTACCGTGGACAACCACGCTGCCAACCTGTGCCCCTGGAAGGATTCCAACGAGTTCTGGCCGCAGGGGCAAAACTCGAGACGGTCATCGAGGTATTTCTCGCACTGCATACGCGCCCCGCGATTATTTGCGTGCGGTAGCACGGGCGTTAAGGAACTTCGTTGCCGCAGTTTCTATGGGCACCGTGCAGTAATATGGGCCATGGCTTGCTTCGAATCTACGACCTAGGCGCAGCTTGCCAAAATGCCGTCCAACGCGGAGGCCGATGCCGTGGTCCCAGGGATGGTATATGCCCCAACGCCCGAGGAAACCGAAACTGAAATCACGGAGGAGCTGGGAAGTACGTTCTTAAAGTTCGGGACACACCACGCAGCTGACAGAAAAGGTATCAGGGTGGAATTGCGTTTGGTGCGTTCGCCGTTGGGCTCGATGTACACGCATATACCGTACGTTGTTACTCTGAGGTTACGATAAAGCAGCGCATGATCGCTGCTTTTGTCGATTCCATCAGCCTTCGATTAACCAAGTCAATCACAGGAAAAACGTCAACGGCATGTACATCGGCACGGTTGGCGCCCATGACGTTGGTTCCATGTGAGGGCTTGGCGAGGCGATGAGTGTAGTATCCGCGCAGCACTGGGACTCTTGGCCGCTCCACCGGAGTAGCTTGAATCGCTGCGCACTTGCGTGGGAGTGTAGGTAAACCTATTCGGGGACCACGTGGCCTCCTGGGAGAGAAGGGTACTAATAGGCGGGCACAGGTGGGCAGGGGATACTCATTCACCCTATTCAACCCAGGATGCTCATCTCGTCAAGATCATCCGCTTTCCGAACCAGTATATTGGTGAGTGGATACGTCTCGGTATCTGCCACACCGGTGGGCGCTTGACTGACCCCTCCCGCTCGACCAGGCGGCCGCGGCGTTCTCTCTGGCCACCGAGGCAGCCCTGACTCCAATTCGACGCCAGAGTCCAAGTATCTCATGGTTCGATTGTCCTGATAGCAACAGGACCCAATGCGCATTCATTGATGTTCCGAGAGATGTGAGTACCAGATCGAACCGACAGAAATATATTGGGTTATTTAACGCGGATTCATTTGCTAGTACTCGAATCCCGCCGAAAATGACACCGTATCGGTTTTCATGCGCAAGTTCCCCGCCAACGTGTCCGAAGAGAATCGTCTTGGGACGATCCTCGCCAATCCAGGGGCAAGTCCACACGTTATTCGCTTTTCCGCTGCCGCTGATACTTTCGCGCGTCACAATCCAGGGACCTGGAGGATCGGGGTCTGCGTTCATCGAATTGGGTGGACAAGATCTCAGTGTGCTCGTAGGTGGACGATACGATATCATTGGATTTGATCCTCGGTATGTTCGATGTGCTCAGTTGGTAATTAATTCATATTGAGGCTCGAAATTGGCAGTGCCGTAAACCTGACTAGTCCATGGACGGCGTGCTTTGACACAGAGTCAAAGGCGCTGCTTTCGACACTCCAACTAGAACTGTAGGTGCGACCGAGTGTCGAAAGCGTTCTCCATTCACACTTCCTCACATAGTGCGGGAGCACCTTATCCCCACTCGACTCTCGCCATTGAGCGCAGGACAGTCAAGACAATCAACGCTCTATTTGCCGGGCATAGTGCCGCCTGTCTCGAGAACGGCAATCGCAAGATGCTAGAGTCATCCGGCACTGCATTTGTCGTCCAAGATATGGAAAGGATTGTTGAAGCGTTGGGGGAAGATGGAATAAACTACTGGGGGTGAGTAGTTACAAATGCGTTGCCCACGACCTCCAGTTGAGACCGTGCCTGGTAATTAGATACTCGTATGGGACAATTCTCGGAGCGACTTTTGCTGCCATGCGACCCGACCTTGTGAAACGTATGGTCCTGGACGGGGTATCGAATGCAGAGTCGTACTTCGACGATGTATGGCAGTGGGGTAGAGACGGTATGGCCGAAACCTACAAGGTAGCATTGTTAAGCATCCCCAAGGTGACTAATCTAAGTGCAGTACCAGACGTTGACAGGTTTCTTGTCCACTTGCGTCGAGGCTGGCCCCGAACATTGTGCCTTTGCGGCTCCCCCCGCCGGGTCTAAAGCAACCCAGACTGTAGAGAGTCTACGCAAGCGTCTGAATGCGATAATCACAAGGGTCGATAACGAACCTATGGTGATAGCGGACTCACCCTTTGGGCCAGGGATCCTTACAGCGTCCGGCCTTCAGGCGCTACTGCTGGCCGTTTTGTACTCGCCTGCTCTCTGGTCTGGCGCGATGCAAGGTATGTGCTGGGTATACCGATGGTACCGTTGGCTTAACATTTTTGTTCAAACAGTACTGACCAGCGTCGAACGAGGTAATGGGACAGACGCATACGCCGCACTTTACCCACAGATCAATATTGATTACCAACCCTACAACTTAGTAAGCGAATTTCGTTCATCTCGATCTATTGATTTCAGCTAATGGGACGATAGAACGTGTTCAACCGCTCCATGCAACGCTATCCCACTAGAGAGTCCATTCGCCCAATCCTCTGCGGCGATGCGGCTGCAACCAACATCTCAGTGAACGCACTCACTGACTAGTAAGCTCGCTAATGTTTACATCTGGCCGCGCACTCAAATCCATGCAGCTTCCGTGAATTGGGCAAGATCAGCCCGGTCGGTGAACAATGGGCGAAGATCCTTGGCGCCTGCAACGGATGGGCGTTCCGATCAAGCCAACGCTACACTGGCCCATGGACCACCGCAAAGGGGCTGAAGAAAACAAGGTATGTGCTCCGGCGAGTTGACTCCAAGCCTACTTAGGCTGTGCCTGTAGGTTCCCGGTCCTATTTCTCAGCTTGGACGCGGACCCGGTCACGCCGCTCTCGTCAGCTGTCAAGATGTCCAGGGGCTTTGGCAACGAGTCGGCCACTCTACTTGTCCAACAGGGGTGAGCAGTCCCTGCCGGGTTCTATTTATATTAATTGACTCTGGACTTGCATTTCAGCTTTGGACATTGCACGTAAGCCATGTTCCCGTTTTTGTTGGCCCTTTGCTCATTAGGAATCCCAACTTCTTTCTTCTCGTCCACAGGACCTCGCATCCATCGTTGTGTACTTACAAGCACGTCCATGACTACTTTGTCGACGGAAAGGTCCCGCCAAACGGGACTCATTGTACCCCCGAGTAAGTTTACGGCCTGAAACTACTCACGCAAAGTGCTTACATAAATGCATTGACCAGACCTGGATTCATTTACCCAACCAACGGTACGAACTCGAAACGTGCAACATCTACTCTCGACGAGCGCGAAGGAGACTTGCTTGAGGCCCTCCACAGATTGAGGGAAGTGAGGTCCAAGTTTGGCCCAAATATCTTGGGCATCTAATGACAACAGCATTCACTTGCCGGTTTCGGGAATCTTCCCACCCATCAGTCTGTTCAACACTGCACCTTACGCATGAGATAATAGTAATTATATATTGCATCTCTCATATCTCCTACTATATATGGGGTCGTTGGTGGAACCCCATTTAACATTCGCTATAGTCCCAGATGCTTAAGAGAGTCAAGTTCCACTTCTATCTGACACGTATTCCGATTTTTGTGTATCCTGTTTTGGGACTGCTCGTTTGGTTCGGTCCTACGTAAGAAGGAACAGGTTGAGCAAACCACACCTTTGATGCACTCCCTCCCTCCACCTGTCGCATACTATCATGTTATCCCCATTAGATTTTTAGAGATCTGAGGCACTAGCCCTGGTGTGGCTGAATCCTACCATTCCCCAGCCGGAACACACAGGTCCGACCTCGTTGACCCAGTCATACCTGATAGAGCCGACCATAATAAATAGCTGAAATTCGAGAGAAGCCGTATAGACGCGGTGCTTGGTTGACTCCGCCGGGCCAGAGCTGAAAGCCGAGGTAGGGCTATAATGACTGAAATTCGCGTCCTGCCTATCGATCCATGGAGTACCGTACATCGACATTCCCAGGAGAACTGCTGGCAAACGTCTTGGCCCGCTAGCCAGCACTAGTTTGCTGAATGAAATGCGTATGTACTTATTCATCTAATTTAGGTCAAACCCTGAGACGTTTCTTATCCCCGAGATAGTACACCCCAGCGCATCCGTGTTTTATGCATGCCTTTCGGGTACCGATGGAATTCTATTCGGGTTGAGTCGAGTAATACACATTACGTGTGCCGGCCGCAACACGCCCCAACGGATCTCTGGCGCATTGAGTCGAGTGTCGAATGATATCTACGGGATAATTTATGTCTTGTTGGGCTGCGAGTGAGGACGTCAGGCGCCGCCAATAACTGCATGGCACCAAGATATATGCGTCCAGAATTATTGGAATTCGCGTGCGGCGGTCGTGGTTGGACATGAATGAGCATTCCAACACGTATATAATCCATCTGCGGCTTTCCTATTGAACTGGATGCACCAAAGGGTATGGTTCGCCCAGCGCGGTGTAATAGTCCTTGCCAGTTCCCCCAACCCGGTCGGCCACAGTGACCTCATCGCGCGTTCCCAGAGGTCGGCAGCAACTATCGGAACAAGAGGCGGGTGCCACAGAGGAACAGTATGTCGCCGAGAGTTGGTGTTAGAGGGTACTCGTCTTCAAAACAGGTTAGGGCTGGGTCGAATGCATTATATGATTGCCGAGCGGAGTATGAGAGGTTATGCCATCCCGCTGTGTCCAGCGGAGTTGGAACTGCAAGTGAGTTAAAATGCCCCATCGGGAGCGTATAGCTTGTCTGGCGTGGATGAAAGGAACAAAAACTCACATCAACCAGAAAGAACGTCCGCTGTTCCGTTCAACGCCACCAACATCCAGGCTTCCTGGCCGAGAGACCCGCCAACTGCATTCGTCTGGTTAAGGCTCGCCTGGTCAGGAACCAGGGACTGGACGCTGACGATCGTTGTATAGGTTTCCAAGAAATGGTCCGTGAGGCCCATCTTGCCGGCCACGGTCCCTGTGGTGCGGTCAAGTGTGCAGGAAAGCGCAGTGTCCGTCACACTGAATACGGTTTCCCAGATGTTGGAGAACTCTGGGAAGATGCATCGAGTAAGCTGGAATATTGAATGGACAAGAGAAAAATTCACCATCAAGGATGTACAGTTCAACGCTGGCATCGGCGCCATGGTGCATAAACGTGATTACGCGCTTGCTCGCATCGATGGGTGTCCCAGGTTGGCCATTGATCGGCTTGAACTGCCGCGGACTCGGGCGCATAGGACATGTCGATGTCTGGTAGGCCGCTGCAAATGAGGCCGCTGGTTGGTTGTCGATATTGACGATGAGAATGGTGACAATCTCATTTGGGTTTTTCTTTGGCTATGACTTGCCTTTTTAGGCCAAAAATACGTGCAAAACCATGCAATGCGCTTTGCAATGCTCAACCAAGTCTGCTGCTGTGGCACTTTGGTGAATATTGGAAGTATTCCACCGAACGGTTGTATCTCTCCCGTCCCAGGCTGGCACTTCGACTCCCGCCGGAAGCCAAGGTACTGAGATCACACCACCGCCGTGATGCCCGACCCCGATCGTGTCGATGGATCATACTTGGCTCGAAAAGTGATTCGCTGTCCGCGCTCGCCGTTTGCTCTGAGCAACGATCATTTTGGATGTCCCTTCGGGACTCTAGACGCACGCAGAAAACATCATCATGTGCCTGAAATCTAGGTCGGGACAACAAGGTATGTTCACAAGAAGCTAACGTTTATGGTGGAGAAACAACAGAATCACTGCGCGGCTGATCTAGTGTACACCAGGGACTCGCTTCG
This sequence comes from Ceratobasidium sp. 370, assembly GCA_019677355.1. NCBI lineage: Eukaryota > Fungi > Basidiomycota > Agaricomycetes > Cantharellales > Ceratobasidiaceae > Ceratobasidium > Ceratobasidium sp. 370. Next base: position 7,828 of record WSLN01000398.1, read on the forward strand.
GGTCAAAGCACTCTGCCCATTCTTCCCCCAGCTTTGCATTGCCGAAGTCCAGCCGGAGTGAACCATAGCGAGAGATGGTTGTGATATTCGGGGGTAGGGGAAGGTCATCGCGCAAGTCGTGGGGAACCCATATGAGTCGATCCTGCGTTGCATTGACCACCCACCCCTGCCCGTCCAATGTCCGATGATCCGACATTGGACTGACTAAAGGGGTCAAACGCCAAGCCGTGCCCGAAGTCAAAGAGACATTGCATTAGCTGTGATGAGCGAGCTGAACAAGGCGTTATACATACTCAGATTGGGCATTTGCGCTGCAACTGCTTCGGAAACTGGGGAGATAGATTGAGCGGGACGAGAATGACCCGGGTGTTTGGATGCCAAAAAAAGACCCGAATGAACCGATGAGACTTGCGTTGGTGCCCCCAGCATCTCCCCTTGGTGAGCATCCCAGGTGCGGATGGTGTTGTCCGATGAGCCCGACACAATATATGCACCATTTGGAGAGTATGCAACCGACCAGACTACGTCTGCGTGACCCTTGAGTGGCTGACCTACAGACTGCCCGGTGTGCGCATCCCAGATGCGGATGGTCTTGTCCAATGAGCCTGACACAATATAAGCGCCGTTGGGAGAGTATGCAACCGAGCGGACCAAGGATGCGTGGCCCTCGAGTGGCTGACCTACAGACTGCCCTGTGTGTGCATCCCAGACCCGGATGGTGTAGTCCCATGAGCCTGACGCAATATATGCGCCATTGGGAGAGTATGCAACCGAGTGGATCGGGTGTCTATGGCCCTCGAGTGGTTGACCTACGGACTGCCCTGTGTGTGCATCCCAGATCCGGATAGTGTAGTCCCCCGAGCCTGACACAATATATGCGCCATTGGGAGAGTATGCAACCGAGTTGACCACCTCTGTGTGACCCTCGAGTGGTTGGCCTACAGACTGCCTGGTGTGTGCATCCCAGATCCGGATGGTCTTGTCCCATGAGCCTGACACAATATATGCGCCATTGGGAGAGTACGCAACCGACCGGACCGGGCCTGTATGACCCTCGAGTGGCTGACCTGCAGGCTGCCCAGTGCGTGCATCCCAGATGCGGATGGTCCCGTCGCATGAGCCTGACACAATATATGCGCCACTGGGAGAGTACCCAACCGAGTAGACCGAGTTTGTGTGACCCTCGAGCGGCTGACCTACAGACTGCCAGGTGTGCGCGTCCCAGATGCGGATGGTCTCGTCCCATGAACATGACGCAATATATGCGCCATTGGGAGAGTACGCAACCGATATGACCCGCTTTGTGTGACCCTTGAGTGGCTGACCTACGGACCGCCCGGTGTGTGCATCCCAGATGCGGATGGTGTTGTCCGATGAGCCTGACGCAATATATGCGCTGTCAGGGGAATATACTACACAATGGACTTCGCCAGAAGATGATAATACCGCCAATGGGGCCAATTCTCGCTTTCTCATCCCAGCCCCAGTTGCTCCCACACAGGCAGGCAGGCTTGGCATATAGTGTTTTGATACTGGCCAGAGCGATGGCCAAAACGGCAGCATTGAAACGTAGAGGTGAGGTGTGCTGTCGCCAACAGGACTTGAAGTGAATGCGACCACAAATTTCCATGCATCATGAGCGAGTTCCCGGATTATCGCTGCCCCGTTGATATCCTATGAACCATTCAATTATTCGACTCTACGTCACTATGCAAACACCTACCTTCAGCCATACACGCAGTCGAGAGAGCTGGGTGATTGCAGCACCCATGCACCGATTAAGATTTAGGATCTCAATCCACAGTAGCAATCGCGTAGCGAGGAATTCGTATGTGCGATTCAGGAGAGCTTCGGGAACCCCCGCTAATTCAACGTGAGCTCCCCAATATCGGCATGCATACAGCAGTTCCGGAGAGATCGCCTCCTCCACTCTCCGATCTATGTTTGGTACCTCCCGGTCTCGCAAGTACGAGGATTCGAGCTTGCAGATGTTGAACTGCGGGCTCGATCCATCGATCAGATCGAAGCACACCTGCGCGAGTCTTGCATGGTGCTTCCTTGTGTCGCAGTAAAACATATCGGCACGCCACTGGTCCAGCATGTAGTTCAGGAACGGCTCGTGTGGTGCAGTAATCAGCCCGCTCGTATTTGACACCTGCAATATTGACGCCAACGGAAGCAACGCATCGTTTACCGAGCTCGTATCCAAATTCAAGAATCTAGCTAACGCCTCGACCGTAAGCGACTCTTGTGCACAGACTACAGTATGTAGCACGAGTGTCATCTCGTCCCTTTTCGAGGGCTCTAAATCGTGATTTTCGAAAGCCGCCTGGAGTATGCTGGTGTACAACCTGTCTATATCCGGCTGGTTCCCGTCATCCGCGGAGATATCATGGGCCACCTGGCATAAGTTAGGTGTGTTCGGGGAGACAACAAGGTAGCACTCCCACTGGCTTCACTATTATCCCATCGAGGTGCCACAGTCTACTCGTCAGACATGGATACGCAACAAATCTCTACAAGTCCAGTTGTAGGCTCTCAGAAAACGATGTGATAGGCGGGATAGCCGGAACAAGCATATATGCGGAGAGCGAGCTGCACAAAGAGGGGAGTCCGCCTACTTCGATAAAGCGATTCTATAGCCTATTGAATGTGGAACGAATCCACGCTTTGCGTTGGGGTCTGGTACAAGCGCGCCGTTGAGATGTTGCGCACGCAATATACCTCGATACCAGAGCTACAAACGCTTCCAGGTAGCAAAGTACTCGATTCTACGAATCATACTATGCTTAATATATAGCTAAAATGCCGCTGAATCTCCCCCATCCCATCTTATCTCGTGTAACGCTCCGCTGCCTGTCCGTTCCAGCCGCGGGAGCGGCTCATGCACATGTTGCAGATCGTCCACTACAAAACCCAGAGAATGGGCCTCAGTGACCTTGCACATGACATGTTTCCCGGACTCTTGCTCCCCAACTGTGCGCTGTAAAACTATGAGCCCTCGTGAGCTCATGCTGGACTGCCCATGTGCCTGGAGTATATTGCGTTCTCCCTCATTACCCACCCACTACACCCTAATCCTTTGCCCTGACACGACGCTACGATTTCTAAGTCTACGCTGGGCTCAAGGGAGCTCAATCACCTTTAGGACTAATATTTATTACTAGACTAATTCAGTAAACGGGCGGTATTCTTTCCCGTCATGGCTTCAGAAATTTGATCTTCATCCGACGATCTCTCTCATCCTGTCATATCATCTTGCAATCCGCCGCGAGGTACTTTTCGATTAGCTCCTTGCCGTTGGCGTTGAAGCCTGTCGACTCGGGTAGTATGTATTCCTTGCGAGAGATGTAGTGTCGGACGAGCATCAAGTCGGAAGGATGATGGGGCGGTCCATCTCCCTGAGGGGCGGTGAGCATGTGCCGAAGACGGGGACGCTCAGGAAAACTAAATACTCACCACGCCTGGACGCCCAACAAGTTCGGTTTCCACCAACTTGTACTCCATGAGCATTGGCCTAAGCATTTCAACGGCTGTGATCACAGGCGCAGCTCCACGATCATAAGGCGGTTAGTAAAAGTCAGATCTGCATTTTTTTCAGCCTCTCCGCAGTCTTCGTGGGGCCGGAAGCCGTTCGGTGTAGGTACTACGCTGGACAACCGCGAGCAGGAAGACGCACCGCGTAGAACCCATCGGGGGATGACATGAGAGAAAAAAATCGGGCCTTTAGCTTAATATACGGCAGTAGAGCTCGTCGGGATGTTCAGTGGTCGTGGCGCAGATCAGTCTGGTCTCTAATCACGTGCTACCAGCGCATTTGAGAGTGGAATCCTGGCCCTTGGCCCACTGGCAAGCACTAATTTGATGAATGAAATATGTATGCATTCCTCTAAACCGTACGGAACAGAATGGTCGGCTGCGCTTTGGCTTCACTGGGGTCGACTTTTTGCCTCACCATACGCCTCGGGCTACTCTCCCAGCCCAATCTTCCTCCACAACAACCACAGCACACGTCTCCTCGGCAACCACTCGAACAACTTGAAAAATGTTGAACTGGAACCGATGCTGATATAATGCGGTGCACCGTTTTTGGATAATGCGGCGTTGACGATGTATGCTGCGGTCTTGTGTTGACCACCCATCCATCCTCGTTCAGTGTCCAATGATCCGATGGTTTGTGAAAGGGTGCGATCGTATCAACCCTCGATCTAAATTTACCACGTCGATCACAGCCGCAGGCACGCTGGCGTGGATCGTCATTCGCGCCCAGGACATCAAGGCCATTTGCGGCGAGGCGATGAGTACCAGTCACATCAGGGTGTGTGCAGCAGCGGGCCAGCACAGTTCCAATCGCTGCGCACTTACGTACCGGGGACCATGTGGTATCCTGGGGGCGGAGAAGACAAGCACGAGGTTACCCATCAGCCTTCTTCAACTCACGATGCCCACTTCACCATGGTCGTCCATTCTCTGGGCCAGTATATTGGTCAGTGGATATGCCGAGTTTTCTTCGATACCGGGGGATGCTTAGTTGATACCCCTCACTCGGCCAGGCAGCTGCGGCTTTCTCACTGATCACCGAGGCAGCCCTACCTCCCATTCGACGCCAAAGTCCAAGTATCTCATGGTTCGATTGTCCTGAGCAACAAAACACAATTCGCCTTCTTCGACGTCCCGAGAAATGTGAGTACAAGACCTGCCTCAGAAATATGTCGAGTTGTTGGACACGGATTCGCTAGTACTCGAACCGAGCTGAAAACGATACAGTCTCGATTTTTATGCGCAAGCTCCCCGCCAACGTATCTGAGGAGAATCGTCTTGGGACGATTCTCACTAATCTAGGGCAAGTGTACACGTTGTTCGCTTTGCGCTGCTGCCGACGCTGTCGCACATCAATCTAGGGGCGGGAGGGTCAGGGAATGTTTGGGTCGAATTGGCGGGGGAAGAACTTAGTGCGGTCGTAGATGGAAGGTACGATATCGTTGGGTTTGACCCTCGGTGTGTTCAGTGCGCTCAGCCAATGATTAGGTTATATTGAGGCTTGAAGTTGGTAGTGCCGTAAATCTGGCTAGTCCGTGGACGGCGTGCTTTGATACAGAAGCAAAACCGCTATTGTCAGCGCTCCAACTAGAAATGTAAGTGCAACTGAATCTCAAAGGTATTATATATTCGCATTGCTCCACGCACAGTATAGGGGCGCCTTATCCACGCTCGACTCTCGCCATTGAACGTAGGCTGGTCAAAACAATCAACGCCCTATTCGCCGGGCACAGTGCAGGTTGTCTCAAGAACGGCAATACGAAAATGTTAGAGTCATCCGGCACCGCGTTTGTCGTGCAAGATATGGAAAGGATTGTTGGAGCGTTGGGAGAGGATGGGATAAACTAATGGGGGTGAGTAGTTACAAACGTGTTGCCCACGATATCAGTTGAGACCGTGCACGGCAATTCGATATTCGTACGGGACAATCCTCCGAGCAACTTTTGCTGCCATGCGACCCGACCTTGTGAAACGTATCGTCCTTGGCGGAGTATCGGATGCCGAATCGTACTTCAACGATGTATGGCAGTGGGGTAGAGACGAGATGGCTGAAACCTACAAGGTAGCGTTCTTGAGTGTTCCTAAGGCGGCCGATTTGAGGGTAGTATCAAACGTTCGCAGGTTTCTTGCCTACTTGCGTCGAGGTCGGTCCTGAGCATTGTGCCTTTGCTGTTCCGCCTGCAGGGTCCAATGCAACTCAAACGACGGAAAGCCTGGTCCAAAGTGATGCAAGGTAGCCGTTATGTATGGCGATAGTACCATTGGCTTACCATTTCTATTTGAAAAGTGTTGACCTTCATTGAACAAGGTAATGGGACAGCAACATATACTGCAATTTATGCCCCCTTCATCGAAATGGATCGCCAGCCCTATAACGAGGTAAGCGGGTCTCATTCCTTTAGACCTGGTGACTTCAACTGAATGAATAATAGAACGTGTTCAATCGCTCCGTGCAATGCCACAGCACCAGAGAATCAATCCGCCCAATCCTCTGCGGCGATGCAGCTGCAACCAACCTCTCGGTAAATGCGTTGACCAACTAGTAAGTCCTCGAATACTTTCATCCTAGCTATACACCTATAAATTATGCAGCTTCCGTGAATTGGGGGAGATCAGCCCAGTCGGTGAACAATGGGCAATGATCCTCGGCGCCTGCAATGGATGGGCGTTCCGAGCAAGTCAACGCTACACAGGCCCATGGGCCGTTGCAATGGGGCTGAAAAAACTAAGTATGTAATCCGGCGATCTGACCGCAAATCAACATAAATTGCTTGCAAGTACCCGATTCTGTTCCTCAGCTTGGATGCGGATCCGGTCGCGCCGCCCTCATCAGCTGTCAAGATGTCTAGGGGCTTTGGTAACGAGTCGGCCACACTACTTGTTCAGCGGTGAGTAGTTTCAACCCAAATTTTAGATATTGGTTGACCATCGAGTTGCATTTCAGCTTTGGGAATTGCACGTGAGCAATGGTTTATGTTCTCATTAACCTGCACTATTTTAAGGTTCTTTCCTTCCACCCACAGGACCGCGCATCCGCCGTTGTGTACCTCCAAACACATCCACGATTACTTTTTCGACGGAAAGGTCCCACCAAATGGGACTCATTGTACCCCCGAGTAAGTTTACGGTCTGAAATTGCTCGCAAAACTCTCACATGTGCGAACGATTAGACCTGGCTTCATTACCCAACTAACAGCACGAACTCGAAACGTGCGACGTCTACTCTCGATAAGCGAGGTGAGGAGCTGCTTAAAGCCCTCCATAGACTCAGGGAAGTTCAGTCCAAGTTTGACCCAAACAACTTGGGCATGTAGTGACGAAAATGCTATGCACCGGATTTTGGAAACATGCCTACCCTCTTCCCTATCTCACAATGTGCCCTCAGCGCTACGGGACAACGAGAATCTAATATCACACGTCTTAATTTTCCATATGAGATGGCTGACAGCAAAAATGTCATGGAAGTCAGAGATGCCAAATGCCCGCTTGGCCGTGGGTTGCACATGTTATTGGGCGCTTATTCGATTTAACCCTTGATAGGAAGCAAGCTAGGCATGGGCACGCTTGCCTGCAGTATCATGTCAACTTCGTCTGGCCTCAATAAGCGTATCCAGGAGCCTACAAATCCTAGTGCTGCCTTTGCGGAGCATTTCACGAAGCTTGCTACCCACCAGCCGAAATCATTTATGCCTACCCAGCTTGATCCTTTCATCAGCGATGGATTCTACCATATAGTGCAGCCAGACTCCAAGGGGAATCATCTCCACGTAGCGCTTCTAGATCAATCGTGGATTGAAGAGCAGAACGAGTATCAAGTCACAATGATTGAAACTCCACGACCTGCATATCGATCCGTAAGTCGACAGGGGATTGGGGTGATGATTGAATCCACGTTTGCGATGTTTTAGTGGAAGCTTACACGCGAGTGGGGGGTCAAGAACGGTTTTACCATCGTCCCCACGAGAGTGCCGACTTCTGGCGATCAGAACCTCAAGCTTGGTGCAACTACTATAGCCAGGGTGACCTTGCCATATCCGAAATCGGATTATCTTGTACTAATCTAGTGGTAGGACAACAAGTTAAGAGCCAAAAGATCAATCTGTTACCCGGTTTGGATCGTCGAATGCGCGGAGTCGGTAACATATAAGTGAGTATGGCTGTATTGTTGATGTGCCGCTCTCACATTACGGTCCATGTGTAAATAGAGAATCAAACGAAACGTTTACGACAATACACTGT
>WSLN01000400.1:0-13277 GCA_019677355.1 Ceratobasidium sp. 370
AAGCCACGCGACCTGAGCATGACCGACTTGTTGAACAAATATGTGGCCCACCTCCGAGGGTTGAAGGAGACACAAATCGCAGCGAAGGGTCGTATGCAGCGACTTCAAGAGCACTGGTTCGAGTTCGGGTAGTGAGTATGCTTATTCTCATGTTCAATCGCCACTAACATTTCGCTAGTAAATACTCAGGTGCCGAGCCAATCCGTGAGACTTCCACCAACCTATCACTTCTCGTAGTGATGTGCGCCCAGACACGCCGGAATCAGAGCCCAAGACTGTTGAGGATCGATACACGGCGCGGGCAAAAGGGAAAGGCCGCACTCAGGACTAGCTGGAGTCCAAGTTTAAATGATATTGTACTGAACGGCGCGTAACTTCTTTGCACTGACCATATTAACTCATCCACAAATAGGTCCTATGTCTACCTATCCTGCCCCCCGTTTGCTCGTCCGTTTTCTTATGCGTCCCATCTCATTTCTTGCCTTGTCTGTCTTCTTATGCGTCTTGTCTCGTTTCTCACTCGCGGCTATTCTTGGATTCCCGTGAATGCGCCGGCCCATGCCTGTTATTCGTGTGCCCCTGGTTGTTGCATAGTGCCCGTTCTGCGTCCTGTCAACCGCTCCCAAACTGCCACCGTCTTTCCACCACTTTTGTTCATTTGTGTTCGTAGTTTGCTTCGCTACCCCTTTTTTTTCGACTCGTTTGCTGGTCGTCCCCTCCATTTGCGATGCTGCTTGTGTGGTATCTTTCCTGTTTGCCGTTGCGTGCAGCGGTCGGCTCTTCCAAGTTCACACATCCCTGCTCACTTCTTGGCTTTTCCCGTTCATCCCGATTGTGGCGTGCATCCAGTTATTGTTGATATTTGCTCACGCGCACATGTTTTGTGTTTCTCTGGGCTCGTACCCACTATAGCTTTGTACTATTGCCCCCATCAGGAAAATTCGTACAGGCTGGAGAGCCTATTGGAGCCCGAGACCAGTGAGAGGTTGCCTCCCTTCCACACCGGCTCCTGGAGTCTCAGGGAGCTGAGAATGGAGCTAGAAGCCCTGATTACACATCACGAATTTGTACATAGTTTCACTCAAATGTTAACTTCTTAACCAGCCATATTTTTATCTTGTCCATTGCTGAAACCTCACTAAATGCCACAAAATACCCCTGGGGGTGGAGTTGGCCCAGCAAGGACTTGGTGTGCAGGGGGGAAACCACCAAAAGGGGGATTGTCAACTCCTAAGTCAGGTGACTGCACTCTCCTGGGTGAACACAACATAAATTTCAAATTCCTGGAAATTTGTCAGCAGATGTGAAGGGCTTCTAGAAGCCCAAATGTTTAATTGGAACCTCAATTGGTTCAATATTGATGGAGGAACCCTCAAAATACTGTCCCAAACGCGATTCTTTTGGGTAGATGATTACCATATATGGAAAATTTGAAATTTTGCCAAAAATAGAAAAGATGCAGGACACTCCAAAACGTCTGAAACTGCAATCAGAAGTTAGTTTGTATCAAAATTGGGAGAGAAATTAGCAAAATACATTCCCAGACCCGAGTCTTTTGGGCAAATATGTATGTACATAGCATATGTATTGTTTTGTTTGTACCCCAGGGGTTCTAGCTCCATTTCAGCTCCCCGAGGCTCCAGGAGCCGGTGTGGAAGGGAGGCAACCTCTCACCGGTCTCGGGCTCCAATAGGCTCTACAGCCTGTACGAATTTTCCTGATGCCCATTAACCCCTGTTCACAATATAAATACATGAATAGCTGAAAAATAATGATGTAAACTGTGAGAGCACATTCCCAAACCCAGACATTTGCTCATGAACACCAGACATAAGAACAACATGAGTCTCAGGATAATTGGGTCCAAGAGACGAGTCGGGGGTGCAAGACTCAGGATCAGGATTACAAAGGTTAAGTTCAGGAGCATCAGGAGCCCCAGGAGCCCTAGGAGCATGAGACTTCGGCTCAGGAGCGCAAGGCTTATGCTCAGCATAACGAAGCTTAGGCTCAGGATTTTGAGAGGAGCTAATAGAGATCAAACTCAGCTCTAGCTACTCGTAGTAGTGAACTATATTGAACTGTACCTAATAGAGATCAAACTACAGGTACTGTGAGTAACATGAAGAAAAGAAACTATCTAAAAACATACCTCAGCTCTAGCTACTCGTAGTAGTGAACTGAGGGAGCAAAAATTCCCATTCGGAATATGAAAGAGATGAGCGCAAACAAAGACAAACTAATATCGCCACACCCCTATGAGACTGAAATCACAACACAGGAGGCTCGGGAGCACAAGCCTTGGGCTCGTCAATGCTCCGGAGCACCAATCACGTGCTCCTGGGTCTCCTGAGGGTCAGTCTAGCGCTCCATATCATGCTCCAGACTACTCCGGATTTGGGGGGTGTCTCCACCCTCCCGCGCGCTCTTGAGATCTCAGGAGATCCCTGGAGCAAAACTTGATTTTGCTGAGGGGCGACCTCCCCAGGGTACGTAGACGGCACCACTTCTTGTGTAGTGTCTGCTATGCATGGTAGCGAGCTGTAGAGCTCTATCGGGTCGTCCGGATCTTCGCCTCTGCTGAAGCTGGATCGTCTAGACTTAGCGGGTCTTGGGTCGTCGAGAGCTCAGAGGGGACCCAGCCCGTGAGAGAGGTTTGGCAGAGCTGTCAGGAAAAATTTGGAAGGCTGAGTTCCGTAGTGAGTGTTCAGACTGAGTTCGTCGAAGTGAGCCAGTAGGACTGCTTGGGCTGGAGCCCCCGCGGTCTTTCCCGACTTTCGAGTTGTCGGTCATGGTAGTCGTCGTCGTCACGTGATCACTGAGTTTTCGCCTTCAATCCGTTTCTCGTTTGCTTCGCGCCCGTCCACACAAACCCATCGTAACCCCGACTAACAATCTGCACAAAAACGTGTCACAGGATGAATTGCGTGAATTATTTGTCGTTTCGATGCCTGTATGCGCGATTTTCGAGTAGCGATCCTAGTCTCAGTGTGAGTAGTAGTGTTCTATTGGTTTATGTCCCAGCACCGTCTATAGCACAGGAGCCGGGGCGAGACTATGCTGGATTATGAAAGCTGCTGCTAAGCTTGTAGAGTTGTATATCTTGGTCTGTTATACTAGGAAAACAATGGTGCCTCCGGCGCATCTCCGTTTTCGCATTGCACCTTAGTTGTTTCTCGCTCTAGCGATTCATACAACCTGAAGCTACTGTTGCACAAGCGAGGACTATATCTTTGTTGAGGCCCAAGCGATTATCCAACATTATTCAATTAGCACCACAACGGTGCCCGGTCGGTTGGGCGCAATTACCTTTCCGAGAATGCGAATGAGCAGAGACTTCAGAATTAAATCAATGGCGCGCGTTGGCAAGTCGAGTCGCAATATGCGGCCTCTTAGCATCCTCCACATACGTTCCGGACTATAAGCCTCGACTCGGCCAGGAATAGTCGAAAGCATCGAGGGTAACTGCGCTTCCGCGGTACGTCATCGTAGCCCCTTCTCACACCGGTATATAGCTTCCAACCCCCGAAGGAGGCGTTGTCAAAGGTAACTCACGGGACTTTGGAGTTAGCCTCCGTATCCAAAAAGCTCGCAAGGGGGACCAAAGTTCTGTGTGGCGTATTGGCAAAACTCGGATCCCCGGATATCTTCCTGAGCCCATTCGGGGATCAAGTTTATCCAAGAGATAATGAGTCGCAACAAAGGCTATAATGGCCAAAGTTATTGGTTATATGCTAGCCTCGACGAAGGGGTTGATGGTTGAACGGCTACTAACACGTGACCGGCCTCACCGACGTTGACTGGTTGTGTATATGCGTCTCGGTTATCTCCATCCCATATTCCTGGGAGCTAACTGGCACCCATGTCGCCTTATCGAGACCAATAGAAACGCAATCTGGAATGACAGCTTCGGCGTTCGTTGAGATCGCTCCGTGCGAGAGTTGATCTGAGATTCAGAGATCGACTACGCATTGAAGCACAATAAAGGAATGATAAATGGACTCAAATTCAGTAAAAATACACTGCATTAGTAGTATGAGTTACATCTAATTTCGGGTGGTGGTCGTTCCTTGGAGAATGTAAAATGATATAGCTGTGTCTGGGCGGTTGCTTTGTCAGCTGATGCGTGGGAAACTTGGGGACGAGGCATCACTGGAAAGCACTTTCTCGCCGCCTCGTTGGACCACCTCGTCCGAGCTTCCATCGCGATCTGGGCTCGGGGCTACCGTATATAAGACTCGTTTCTCTCTACCTAGGCCACCTACGTCCTCGACGACAGTCAGTGCGACCTTGCTGTCGTAACTCTCGTTCTGACGCATTCATTTTGACCTAGATACCACAATGGCGCACCTAGTTCAAAGCGGCACATCGACACCTCGCACACATGCGACTGCCCTGCGCGAGCAGCTTCCGTTCTCGCGGCCGCCAACTCCACAACAACACCCGAACGTCGTTGGTTTCATTGGACTGGTACGTTGTAGAACATTGATAGCATATGACCGCATGCTGACACTGAGCCGGGTGGAAAGGGAAACATGGGATATCTAATGGCGCGCAACTTGGCACGACACTCGGACCACCCCACGCTTGTCTACAACCGCTCCCGCGCGAAATGCGAGCAACTCCAAAAGGTACTCCCACCAGTCTTTCCTCGGATTTCTCTCACGCTCCCAACTTGCAGGAAGTAGGAGAATCCAAAATTAAAATCATCGACACCCCTGGCGAACTCGCGACGCTCGCTGACATTACCTTTACCTCTCTCGGGTCAGACGACGTCGTGCGCAGCATCTACCACGACATTGCCCAGGTACTCGAAGCAACGCAAAAGCCGGGTACCCCCGAGAAGCCCAAGATTTTTGTCGATACGAGCACGGTGTACCCGAAGGTGTCGGTCGAGGTGGATAGATTATTGAGCAAGATTCCGCATGTGCATTTCGTGGCGGGGCCGGTGTTTGGACCGCCTGCCGGTGAGTCTGGGAATCGTTGAGGTGGGAGATTTGGTTTATGCTGACGGCATTCGGACGATGTAGCTGCGGACAAGGCTCAGCTGATTGCGACCCTTGCTGGGCATTACAAGTCCAAAAAGGAAGTGGCATACATTTTAGTCCCTGCCGTTGCTCGCAAGGCGAGTCTTTCCTCTTCCCTCATACTCGGCTCCAAACTCACGCAGTATTCCGACAGGTTATTGACTTAGGTGGAAACGTCGAGAAAGCAGCCGCGATGAAGCTCATAGGAAACGCATTCATCCTGGGATGTAAGCCCCCGCCCTGGTTGTAGCCACATTTAAGCTTGCTTATACCTCGTCTAGCCCTGGAGCTGATTGCGGAGACCCAAACGTTGGCCGACAAGAGTGGTGTTGGCGCCGAACAGCTGGATGCATTTATCAACGGTTAGTTCTTCTTGTACCACATTTATTTCTATTATTGACGTTTGGGTTCAGACATGTTCCCTGTACCTTTGTACGTCACGAGTCACCCAGGGAAAGCAGAATATTGTACTGATGTGCGAGATTTGAAGACTCATTAATTATAGCAAGAAGATGCTAAACGATAGCTTTGATGGGAACAAAGGGTTCCACCTTGAAGGGGGGCTCAAGGACGCCAAGTACGTATCTCCCCATTCCCCACTCTTCCATACCACCAAACCACACCCCCAACCACGAATCACCTTCCTTTGCGCTAACCTCACTTACCTCCAGCCACATCCTCCAACTCTCCCAAGACAGCAATTCCCCAATGCCGATCATCACTACAGCACGGGACCATCTCCTTACTGCTCGCGCACAAGAAAAGAAGCCGTTCAAGTCGCTCGACTGGAGTGCGCTCGTTAGTGGGACGAGGTTGGCGGGCGGGTTGGATGCGTTTGACCATAGGAAGCATGTGAGTTTTATTTCTTAGGGATTCGAACTGAGACTAATGGAGTTTGTAGCAACACAAGCCGGAGAGGGAGGATGATTAGGCGGCGGGTGAGCATGAGAAGGCCAGATAATGGGGTGAATGTTGGTTGGGGAGAGCAAGGCGAGATGGCCGAGAGCTTGACGTCAACTGTATCATGAATAACGGGAATGTATTAAACCAATATCTTCAAACAAATCCAGATCAAGTAATAAAAAACTATCCACACCACATCACAAACCAAGTTTTATCGGCCCATGAAGCTGAAAAGAGCGAGGAAACAGAGCCCGATGACGACTCCTAGGACGATAGCGTCTCGTCGTCGGCGCGAGTGGATCATCCCAATGAGAGAATTTATGCCGGGCATCGTGCCTACGCAAGTAGACGAGGCAATATGTATTTAGATGAAGGAGGCAAAGGCAGAAGGAAGGACGTACTCAGCACCCCCTTCATCCTCGAATTGATCCCCGAAAGTGATGCTCGCTGCCTCGAAAACTCTGCCCTCGTCTCGTACGCTTGGCTAAACCTCGCTGTCAGACGTGCCCTTTCTCTCCATTACACAGTCAACTCACGCAAGAACATCATCCGTCATTCGGTGTGAACTGTCGATCCTGCCACGTTCTGCCAGGAGTGAGTCTGTGGCGGATGATCGGGCGGCCTTGTACGCGCTGCACAGCACATCACTCGTTAGCCATCCCTAATCCAAGAAGCCGTGAGCCACTCACTCGATGTCGCTTCGGACATTCGATAATAAGTTCGCCCTGTCTAGCGCACTACGTACGCTCACCTACTCTCATCCCACGCTCCCTGGGTTAATACTGCGTCATTCTACGAGGGAGAACAAACCCCGCACCTTGGTCCTTCCAAAATCCCGCACATAATCGTCCATAACCTCTCTATGCATCTGCGCCGAGTGCTGCATAGAAGTCGTAACCTCGACTTTACTCTCTGCCATCAAGTTTGCCATCCCGTCGTTTGTTTCCTTCAACTGTAACCCACACCCCAACCCGCTGGTTAGCCTTGCATCGCACATGGACTCGTGGAGAGCCGGACGGACCTTTTCGAGTAACCCTTCGATTTCCTCCTCCATGTCTGACCACCGCGCGGCCGAGGTGCCTGCCTCGACGTCTCCGCCCGAGCTTAGCGTTACGGCGAGCCGGGAGTAGCTCGTGAGTTTGTCGTTGACGAGTGCTTCGAGTGTGCGGCATTGGCGCCGGAGGGATTCGTATGTTGTCATTGTGGGCGAATGGGGTCAAATTAGAGTCTGGCTAATGATGTGGAGGAGAGGGCGGTCGTGGAAGTGTACTTGTGAATGCACGTGATCGGACCGGTATAGGTACCATAAAGGAGAAGTTCCGTAAACACCCTGGGGCTTAAGTTACTTGGCTGGACACTTGGCCGAGAGTGGGGCTGCAAAATGCATTGAATCGGAGGAAGCAAGATCTGTGGCCAGTACATTTTGTTCATTGTAGAAATACATGTTCTCGAGCCCAGGCATGTTCCATCAGTAGTCCTCGCCACGGCTGACGACTTCTTTCACAGTGGGACGCAGCAAGATAGTATGTTCCTTTAAGAAAAAATCAGCTAAATACGATGCCTAACCCGCTTTATCGACTCACGAATTGAGCCGTCATGGAGCCCGGCACATCACATAGCGGAGGATAGTCCTGGACGACGCCTTCCTGCACCAGACTCTTGAGCTGGGTTCCGGATCAGGAGTTAGGTTGATATTATAGATAGGCTGGGAAACAAACACACCGCAAGCAAGTACTTTGACTCGCCGTACCTATCCAAATACCGTCTGCAGAACGGAAGTGTCCCAAAGTTCTTGTTGATCGACCTCAGAAGACTCTTTGCGGATTCCAGACTGAATAAAATGACACAAGGCTCAGTCACTAGCCTCGATAGGTGGCGATGATGACAGTTAACGTACCGAAGCTGACCGCGGGGTTCACGCATCTTGGCATAATGCGAACAGTCGCCCTGGAATGTACGTCAGTACCGGGGCCTGCCTACCATGCAAGCTCACATACAGCCTCGATCACACGTCCACGTCCGGTACTTCCGAAAGTCTCAATTGCAAAGTACTCCCCCTCTTCCATCTTGGTCTGATCGGCGGTCTTGACAATTGGCACAGATTTACCGCCATGGATACGGTACTTGTCGATACTGTGGCCCGAGAGGTTCTCGATTGACTTGACTGGCATTCGGGTTGAGTGGTCAGCGGAAGCGAAAAGATGTAGGGTTCAATAGTCATACCTCGGTAGGTGTTCGTGCCAACTGTGACTTCGTAAGACTCCATTACTTCCTGGATTGCGGCGCCGACGTCGCCCAGGCGGACATCAATTC
The DNA here is from genome assembly GCA_019677355.1 of Ceratobasidium sp. 370. Classification (NCBI taxonomy): domain Eukaryota; kingdom Fungi; phylum Basidiomycota; class Agaricomycetes; order Cantharellales; family Ceratobasidiaceae; genus Ceratobasidium; species Ceratobasidium sp. 370. Next base: position 8,241 of record WSLN01000400.1, read on the forward strand.
CGGCTTCCTGTACACCCATATTTGTCAGGCACCGGACAAAGAAAAAAGACTAAATAAAGGTACCCGAACACCGGTGTTTGTTGCGTCCTTGACGGCCGCAATCAATTGATCATAGGTGGGCTCAAAGTTTAGCGTGAAAGCAGAATCGACGATACGACCGTTGACCTGGACACCAAAGTCGACCTTGAGCATGTCCTTTTGTTGGAGGACTAGTACGAGTGTTAACACAGTAGCGATACGGTCGACGGGAAACATACCGCGCGTATCTCCAGCGTTTGGCGTGTAATGAGCCGCACACTCGTTGAGACTAAGACCAGTGGGGAAGCCAATACCCGCCAACCTCCAGTTCTCGGTCTCGATGCCGCCCTTTGCTCTACCTTGAGCCTCAACCAAAGCCCTGCCAGTATAACCTAGTTACAGCTGTTGTGCGATCAAAGAAATCGGCTGACTTACCGAGTGCCCTCTTCGATATTCTCCGCAATCTCGGTCATGGTCTGACCCGGACGGATCGTTCGACGAGCATGGGCGCGAACCTGCCGGTGGACCTCAGCGCCACGACGGATGTCCTGGTAAGTCTGCTCTGGGTCTCCTTGAAGCAGGCGCTCGGCCTCTCTCTTCTCCGCTGAAGTCGTCCGGTATGAATTACTGTTGTGGTTGTTGGTAAAGTCAACAAAGGCGTCGCAAGACTCACTCGTTTTTGTATTCCTGGATCTCTCCCTCTGGATAAACACCGCTCGGGAACAAGAATGACAAGCCGACACGAGGCGGATCACTCTGCGCGGCTGGAGTGGCGGTCTTTTTCTTCTTAGACTTTTTCTTTTTCTTCTTTTTCTTCGCGCCCTCACCGTCGGCGGTTCCGGTGTTGTCGACCGCATCTTCTGCCTCGTCTTCTTCCTCCTCGAGCTCGACGTGGTCGGCGGGCGGTTGCTGGATCATCATGGAGCGGAGCAACAATTCACGACAGACCCTGAGAGCGATGATCCATCTATTGCAAATGGCTTTATCTAATCAGTAAATTAGACTGAGACGACCACCATGCGGAATCTGGCCCTCCTTTCGTCCACGCTCAACTCGATACCGGGGGGCAAACGAATAGCCACAGGGATTGCATTCGACACAGACTCCGGTCTCACATACGTCGCTGCGGAAAAGACTTTGCCGGATGGAGGAACGGACGTCGAAGTTTGGCAGCTGCCTGTGGAGGAGGATGTGAGTGCTGCCCATTGCACGTTATCGTCCTGCCTCAATCTCGGTCGCTCCCAGAGCATACCATTTGCAACCTTGACATCAGATACCGACGCCGCATTTGATACGACCCAGCAACTAGTATCATTCGTCTTTCTCGCCGAACCCCGACAATTGGTTATAATCCTAGCTGGCGGGGACATTGCCGTGTTGGCGGTCGATGGGATACCGAACTCGTCAGAGGTAAGTGCTACAACTTTGATGATCGCCATCTCTAAACTCTCAAGGCAGTTTGAGATCATTGGGTCAGTCGAGCCGGGAATCAAAGCAGCAGCCTGGAACCCAGACGAATCTCAAATTGTACTAGTCAATGGTCCGTTGCGCGGCTGAAGCCACTCAATTTCTCATATTCCTCATGGATCATCAGGAAACGATGAGCTGCTTATCATGGCCAAGGACTTTGATGTCCTCTTTGAAAATCCGCTTCGACCTTCTGATCCCGGTCAAGGTATGTACCTAATCGCTCCTACCACCCAGATTCAGCTCCATTTTTTCATCAGAGAAACACACCGCTCTCGGTTGGGGTTCGAAACAAACCCAGTTTCATGGCTCGCTCGGTAAAGCCGCCGCAGCTGCAGAGCCTTCCGCAGCTGGCCAAGGCGGAATCAACAAGCCGAGCCCAGACGATGACGGCAAACCAAGAATATCCTGGCGCGGCGATGGAGCTTTCTTCGTCGTCTCTTCGCTCGATCCCTCTGGCCCGGATCAGGCTGTGCGAAAGCTCAGGTTTTACTCGTCGAACCCACCTGCGCATTTGTCCACGTCTGAGGCTACACCCGGGCTGGAAGGTGTGCTCGCATGGCGCCCTTCAGGAGGGTTGATCGCCACTTCCCAGCGATTCGGTTATGAAGGTGGTGGTATTGGGCGCCCAAGGCGCCACGACATCTTGTTTTTCGAGCGAAACGGATTGCGAAGAAGCGAGTTTGGCATCCGAGATGCCACGGCGCCAGCCCATGCTCCTATGGTACCATCCGCGACAAGGCCATGGGGCTACAAGGTCAGGGAAGTTCTGTGGAGCACAGACTCTGCTGTTCTAGCGTTATGGATTGAGCGAGATGCGGGCGATTGCGGTATGTATTAAGCCTGCTTAATTTCCGGTCGGTGTATGCTTAACCTTGAATTGGTTCTAGTACAACTCTGGACTACCGGAAATTATCATTGGTACCTCAAACAGGAGATTAGCCCTTCGAGTTCTTCGCGGTACACTAGAGTGATCTGGCATCCCGAGCATTCTCTGCGATTGCTTTGCTCTACGAGTCGTATGTGGTATAGATATTATTTGACATTCCACTGCTAACTTGATTCTGATGGAGACTCGATCGAGGACCGGACTTTCATCTGGGATACATGCACCTCGGCTTCGCACCCGGATGAATCTCCCGGAGCTGTTGCCGTCGTAGACGGAGGTAATTCATCTAGGCTGCTGTCAATTGACTGAGTATTAACCAATATGCGCGATTGGTGCCAACAGATACAATTCTTGTAACTCCATTCAAGCTCCAGAACGTGCCGCCGCCGATGTCATCGTTCAAGCTCGGCCTCAACACGCTAAGTGGCGCACCTTCGAGTCCTTTACGCCCACCTCCAGTCCATCTGGCCTTTTCGCCCGACTCGCGCCTGCTCGGGCTTTTGTTTCCGGACCAAGAAATCCAAGTATGGGACCTCGGACTACGCACCGGCCTCAAAGGAAAGGTCGCAGACCCGCGAATCGTCTGGTGCACGCAGCCTTCGGCTCCAGCAAGCAGCGCATCCTTGACTCGCCCCCGCCAAATCGCGCTCTCGGACTCTGCCGTGCTAGTACTTGGTTCAGACCAGACTAACCCACAACAAGACGCGGTGCAGGTTATTCCTATCAAAGCGTCTCCCGATGCCACATCCTTCGCTCACTCTGTTCCTCATTCCGGTCGCCTGGTCGGCCACGCCTATTACCAAGACTCACATGGACAAATCTACACTTTCAACAGATCCGATTCCACGAAGCTCGTCCTGTTATCCCGGTTCTGTCCGCATGCACAGGCAATTTCAACATCTTTGGGGGAACTCCTAGTTGGGCTTGATGCAAGCGGCAAACTCATTTCATCCGGAATACCTTCTCAAATGACAAATGGCGATGTGCTGAACAGCGCCCATATCCAAGTTGCGCACAACGTCAATTCGTTCGCGATTACTTCTGCCTTTTTGATATTCACTACAACCGCACACGAGATCAAGTTTGCCCCTATAGCGGATTTGTTTGCGTCTGAACTTGGAGACACGGAGCGATCCGGATGGGGCGTGAGGCGCGTGGAGCGCGGGTCGCGGATTGTATGCGTGGTTCCGGCGAATGCGAGTGTTGTGATGCAGCTCCCACGAGGGAATCTCGAGACTATCAATCCGCGACCGCTTGTTCTAGCATCTGTCAAGGCTGATGTTGAGCGGTAAGCCTGTGCACTTTGTCCCGCTTGTAAAGCTTTCTTACCTTTATTTGGTGTGACTCAGGAGCGAGTTTAGGAGGGCCTTTCTTGCGTGCAGGAAACATCGCGTAGATCTAGAAGTATTGGTGGAATTTGCACCGGTCGCATTTGTTGAGGATCCGGCGCGATTCGTTGACCAGGTACCCGAGGTCGACTATCTCAACTTGTTTCTTACCGGGCTTGGGTACGCCGCGAGATCGTCAAAGTGCCGCAGAATATTCACCCCGTTCTTTGGTGTAGCCAATCAAAGCGCCCACAGGAGCAAATTGCGAGTATATGCGACAACCTCCGGAAAGAACTCGAACGACGGGGTTTTGCGCAGTATGTGCAGTCGATTTTGACTGCTCATGTGGTCAAGTCGCCCCCTGATGTGGAAAGTGCGCTCCAGGTGTTGCATACGCTTCGAGGCAAGTCCGTGAATGAGCAAAAAAATCGTTGGATCTCATTTGTTCATTTAGAGACCGAACCCAAGGCTGTCGAAGAGGTTGTCAAGTATATCATATTTCTTGTGGATGCCGATCAGCTCTTCAATACTGCGCTAGGGATGTATGATTTTGCGCTGGTTTTGATGATTGCTCAGCAATCGCAAAAGGTTGGTTAAACCTTTCATTACTCGAACCAACTGACCCATCAACACTCTAGGACCCCCGAGAATATTTGCCGTTTCTTCGAGAGCTCCGAGCGCTTGACACGTACTACCAGCGATTCCGTATCAACGACTACCTTGCTAGACGCGAACTTGCTTTGGAGAATTTGTCTATTGCTGGTAAGCTAACACAGAAGTCGTATCCCTGAGTTCGACTAAGTAGCCGCTCAGGGGAGACCCGATTTGAAGAAGCAAAGCGGTACACGGAAAAACACCAATTATACGTAAAATCATTGGGGCTCTGGAAGGACCGCCCGACAGAGTATGCTGTGCGTTTCTGGAAAAGGAGATCCCAGGTGCTCGACTAACAGTTCCTGGATTGTCAGGCACTTCTAGTCTTGTATGGAGAATGGCTAGTCGAACACCGAGAATTCGGCAAGGCAGGCCAAGGTGCGTTAGCTCGATTCATAACAGAACCTGTGATCAACCCCTTGACAGCGTTTTCACTCGCGATGGACACCAAACGGGCGATGTTTGCATTTGAAAAAGCTCGAATGTGGAAAGAACTTTTCTCATTGGCCGTAGACGCAGGTATCTCCTCCGAAGATCTGGTTGATATGGGTTACCGAGTAGCTGGTGTGTATTCCTCCTGGAGCACAGGTTATGCAGGACATTAACAGCCCGAGTATTACAGAAAGCCTAGGTTCTCATTCGAGGCATGCCGAGGCAGCTCGGGTGTATCTTGACTACTCA
>WSLN01000401.1:0-15546 GCA_019677355.1 Ceratobasidium sp. 370
AGCCAATGCAGCTGGCCAGAACCTTTGACCACAGAGTGGTTGAAACCCTTGTGCACATCCCAAACACACTTTCCCTGCCCAGCATGTCCTCGAGGTCCAGTATATTCCACTGAGCCATGATGAACCAACTCACAGTGTTGCTTTCAGAGTCTCAGACTGGTCGATCGCTACAACCAGGGTATGTTCAAACAGACGTCTTGCTCTATGGTGAACCACACCCTGAACCAGAAGCAGTTGCAGCACTGTTTGACTGGGATAGAGCTGGTCAACCTGATTTGCTCCTCATCATGGTGACCTCACTTGGCACTGGAAGTTCTTCATCTTTGTTAAGCTGGTGCACCAGTTGGCAAAATCTGTTTGAGCAAAAGGGACAGGTAAAGTGATCTATGTGAACCAGACCAGACCCCCAGTTGCACTCCACAAGGTCATCAACCATGACCTCAGTGGAGATGTCCAAGAATGGTGCACTCAACTTTTGCCCCAGGTCCATGGTTCATTGCTCTTGTGCCAGTGATAAACTAACTGCCTCCCCCAGTTGTGTTCATGTGGTGTCAATGAAATATACCATGATACCTGTACCCCTGTTTCACATCTTGCTCACTGGGGGGTATAGTGCTCATGGCTCCCAGCTCATTGTCTTTTCACCAGACAATTGGACTCATTCCAGTGATGCAATCACCTGCACTGCTGCTGTCACAGAATTCTGGGACCCTCCAGTACTCAGACTAGGATTGCCTCTTCGTGCTGGTAATCTTCACAAAGGAATCAACCATGGTGGCCCACACACTTCAGCATCATCTGCACATGGCACTCCAGGCAGTTGAACTGATTTGCAGGTCTGTCATGCTTCCAGGAAAATTTGTCACTGCACACTAACTGATCCTTGGTCCCACAAGATCGATTCTGGTACCTTGAGTGGGACTGCGTTTGGCCATTGGACCTAGACATGTTTGGGTAGGTGCCTTCATTGTAGTTGCAGGGCATAGGACTCACTAACAGTTAGCAACATGGAACATGCCCGAGCCAGCTCCCACATCTACCTCCTATGTTGCAACAGCCCTGATCCTGCAATGAGCAAATTCTGCAACAGTCACTGGCCACTTAGTCACCAGGTATGTCTGTCTATGTTGCACTGCTCACCATTTTCATTGTTGCCCAGTTTTTTAAGGAATTTATGACTGTGCTGATGTATAAACTCATCAGCAGGTCCCACAGCAGTCATTTTTGCCTGGTAGTTCATCATTTAGCATACAGTACCAGTGCTGGACCCTTGTGGAGTCTGTTCAATTTTGCAAGCAAGTAACCACAATCACCCTACTTTCAGCCAGTGTCTCATGTCATTTGATGTGCCAGGGTCCATTTGACAGCTTTGTTCTACTTGAACCTGTCACACCACCCATGCATGCCTCATGCCACTTGCTGGGTCCCATGCCACTGTTGTTCAGGCTCTGGCTCTAGCCTGGTGCAACACCTTCCAGTCTGGGATTTATCCCCAATGTCATGTCACATTCATCAAGCAGGGACAGCTGCTGTTCACTCTTTGTGATGCTAGCCCAATTACTCAACCATATGGTTGATGCATCATATCCATTAATGCTCATTGTCCCTCTTGCAAGCACGCTGTTGGGTGGCAGGGAGGTACCTACCTGTCTAACTCCTTCATACCAACCTGTGCTAGATGTTTCAAGCCTGGGCCCACAGTGCCATGACCAGCAGGCACTCGTCTGGTGGAGATCCAGAGTGCAGAGATGCATCTGGCTGATGGGTTGCAATACTTGCTCGATATGCTGAATCTGACAGTCAGCTGGACCTTTTTGATGCAGTCCTGTAGTTTAGTCCTTTATATGCTATATAATACTTGTCGTATCCGCCTGTCTTGTTGGTTGCATATCCTGGACTAATTGAGTGCTATTTACTCTCCTACGTTTACATGTTAATGGCAAGTGCATAACATAAGTCTGGCACTGGACAAGTTCTGAACTTCAATTAGACCCTGACCATGTGCATGTGCGTTTATGTTATCATATGGCAGTCCCCTGACCCGGGTCAAATTCAAATGTCTTCTGGCAAGCTGATGCATTTTTCACATCATTTCTTGCTACAACCTGCTTTGTCCATGTTATTTAACACCTAAACTTTTCATTAAGTCAGTCTCTCAACCAAGGTGTTGAATCATTACCAAAACCAAAATCACGGTCACAGCTACAGACATCAAGTACGGTGGAAACAGAGAGGCTGGACTCATTGGTAAGTAAAGATAATTTCAAGACTATTATAAGTGACTGTCAGGGCTCATAACCTGTTGTAAAAACAGTGGAGTGATGATGTATTGGATGAACATCCTCAGACTTGGAATGGGGCAAGTGAGAGTTGACCAAGAGGGCAGATGTGTCAATGCATCTGTTCAGATGCAATCGCTGGGGCATGGCCTGAGACGTGTGTAGTTGTGTGTGGGGGCCCTGTCAGGTGTTCGTGTTTGGCATTATTGTTGGACTGTGTGCTGGGGAAGGCAAACCAGGTCTGGTGCCCAATGTTCGAGTGCGAAAAGGTCGAGTGAGGGGCGGTAGTTGTGGGATGTGGGTGGGGGTCTGTGTGAGCTAGAGTTCGAGATGGAGCAGGGGGTGGGTGTGGTGCTGGTGGTCTGTGGGTGAGAAGGGAGGTGGGAAGGGGCTGGGAGGGTGTTGATGCTGGCGCAGCAGTCGTCAACCTTGAGAGAACGGGGAAGGTGGACTTTGGGTACAGCTGCTGCATTGGTGGGGGGTCGAGGTATTGGGGCGGAGACCTATAGTACAGTTAGATTAGCTGCCAAGTTGTAGCTCAAGCACTCATGCTAGACAGCCCCCAACAAAGGATCCTCTGCATCTTGGACACCATAAACAGGTTGGCTGTGACCATGGCCTTGAGTGACATTCTCTCTTCTGCCGTGCTCTTCCTGTTGCTCAAAGACGGACCTGAAGCAGCCAACGGATCTGAAACCATCCTCAGTGTTGGGCCTGCACCCAGGAGCGAGCCCAGTTGACAGGCATGCGCTTGGGTCTCTCCAGTGCCAGCTTGGGTGTCTCCGACTTGGACTCTGGCCTGTCCAAGCTCCCCTGGCACGCTCACATGTCCACAGGTGGTCGTACCCCAACTGCAGTGTGTCCTTATCAAGCTCAAGCTGGGTTGGTGCAAATGACAGAATACAGATGTCTGCCGACTGGCGGAGGCTGAGGCTGAGGCTCTCGAGCAAGTTGGCATGGGCAAAACGGACATAGAGCGCGGTTGCCACAGGATCTGGGCCACTCAACAGTGAGCACAACATGTTGGACACAGGCAGGGGCTGGCCATTGGCGGGAGGGGCCCCTGGGTGCATGGGCGGGAGGCAGGGGTAAGGGGGTCATCGACAGCGATGCTTGACTTATTTTGTGAGAGGCGCTTCATGGTCATTGTGGGCAGGATTGAGCTTGTATATCCAGCCTGCTGGTAGAGGTCAGGGGGCACATTGCAGAAGTGGTTGCGCAGTTGGTGCAGTCTGTGAGGCAATTGGAAGGTGGGTCTTTTGACAATGGTGGTCCAGATGGTGCCATGTGTGGGTGCTGTGGGGACAGTGTTGTTGCGGGGACTGCCAGGGGTGAGCTCTGGGGTAATCCAAGGAGGCCACTTGTCTGGCGATATAATTGACAGGTGTTGGAAGCACGAATCTGGCTTGGGGCGAGTGAGGGTGAGTCAAGTGTGAGCAACCTGGGAAGACTGGATTGGGCAGCCACCAAGAGGATGCTGCCCTAGCTGGTGTTGACAGTTGAGGCAGTGGCCAGCTCGGGCCACTGCGAACAAATATCCAAACACTCTGGGTGTTACACACATGGCTAGAGGCCAGGGAGATTGATGTTAGGGCTACAACACTGGCTAGTGTGGCCACCCATGGGCACGTGCAAGATGGGAACACCCAACAGCTTCAGCACAGAGGCTCCTGAGCACCAGCATACTCTGATGAACAAACTGCGGTGTGGGGGACGCTTGGCAGGTTGGATCAGTGGATGTGAGACCAGTCTGGGCAGATGTCTTGACGGAGGAGGAAGGTCTAACTTTACATTGGGTTTATATCTCCCTTTTAAGCCCCCTAAAACTGGTTTAGCACGTCGAGAAATTCCATTGCCAAACATTGGGAAACAGGACTGAGGGTGCACGCAAGGCATATATTCCCACACCTCATTGATTTTGGCTATGAATTGGAGAGCGCACTGTTGACTACAAAGATCAAATTTCTTCTATTACGTGGTGGTGAGACAAGAAGGCCTTGAGGCTGAAATAAAGGAAAATAATGGGGTACTCACACAATCAATAAAATTATGCTAGAAAATTCCACAAGAAAGGTCAACCCTCGGCTTGTCCACTGAAGCTCGCTCCATCACTGCCAGTCCCAGATGAGTTCCCCTGGGGACCCATGCTCTCTCATGCATCCTTGCCACTCAATTGTGAATCAGCAGGCATCAGCCAAAGCACCTCGTCATTGGCCTGGATGTCCATCTCTGCCTCAGGTGGGGGAACACGCAACACAGCTGGCATTAGAGTGGGCTGGGCATTGTCTAGTGGGTGGAGCAGGGGTGTGATGCACACTTGACTAGTTGTTGGCTGAGCATTAGAACATCTGCTTAGCTGGAGTGGAGTGACTGAATGCAAGGGTGGCGTTGAGCCCTCATTTGTCTCCACACCCCTGACAGTGTTCTCTGGGGTGAGGTGGGCACCCACGAGCATCTCCAAGTCTTGGCATCTGGCTAGGCCCTGCACATAGTGCTCTTCTTGCTCCATCACCTCTTTGTAGGCATTGGCGTACTTGCCTTGGCATTGCGTGTGTAGTGTTCACAGCTACTGGAGGGAAACCCACACCTTCGTCATTGACCTGCCAGCAGTCAACAAAATATTCCATCAGGTCACCGACTCCAGGCTGCTCCTGTCAAGGCCAGGCCACAGGGGCCAGGGGCTCCACCACACCCTCCCATGTGTATTCCTCAGGTATGGTTGACTCGGCATGGGTGCCTGATGTGTCATCATTGCACCCCTTGTCACCATTTTTGACCCCACACACTTCCCCAGCCGAGCTGCGATCTGATCCCATTGGAGTTGCTGCACCTTTCCAGCTGCGGGCTCCAGAGCAGCGTCCATCCCTTGCAGCCTTTGGTCCAACAGAGTCTCCATGTTGTGCCCCTGCCTCAGAAGCACACGTGCGCTTGGTGCCAGAGCAAGACTTGCTGTCAAGCATGCATGAGGAGATTCCAGCAGCTGCTTGGGCCACGTCCAAACCCTTTACCAGGTCCTTTGGGTCGTCCTTCCTCATGGAGGCTGCATTTTCTTGCGGAACAAGTTCAAGTCATCTGGTATGTCGGCCGTGGCCCCCAGCATCTCCTCCACATTGAATTGATCAGCCCACCAGACCGCACAGCTGGTCAGCTGCAGTGTGCAGGATGCAACATTGAGCAATCAGCAGGCTTTGCAGTCTTCCAACACAGCAGGTAAAAAGTGCTTGTCAAACCATGTTTGCAAGAGTGCCCACCTGAGCCCAGTGCCTGCTGTGCCTACATTTGCCCTCCATGTCCTCCCAGCTGATGAACCAACTCAGATATGTGACATCCCAGAATGCTTGGTCAACCAGCCCCAGAACATCGCACTTGGCAAGGATCTGGTTCAAAGGTAGTGTAGTTTTGTGGTGTGCTCCATGCTCCTACCAGACCCTTGATCCTGCTCCTCCCAAGCCGAGGCCCAGATGGAGTAGCAGGCTTTCATCAGACCATCTGCAACATCCTCGTATGGGCCATAGTGGGATGTGCTCCCCTCGAGTAAACACTTCACCCCAGGATAATGGAACTTGGATGATTTATGTGTGCAAAATTCAGTAATTAAGCTCTGGATATTGCCATGGCAAGCCATGGGTTCCTCAATGGCTGGCACAGCGATCAGGAGGCAAGGGTCCTCAAGTATATGCAGAGCCTAATGTTTAGGTAGCAACGAGCAGAGAATAGGAAGGCACCTCAGTATCTGAAACATTAAACACTTGAACCTCTTGTCCCTCACCTCTGATAACCTCACCTCAGCAGTACCCAGTGTGCTGTGCTCAATCATGCGCAATACAATCTGGTGCACCCCTCAGGAACGATTGTACCAGTTCTCCCAGTTGCAAGTGCGCTGTGTGCCTTGGGCGCTGACTGTCCACACCATTTGCCCACACGACAACAATTCCTTGAGCTGCAATGTTTTGGTTGAGCCTATATCTCAAAAAGCAGAGATGGGCATACCACCACCAAGCATTCTTCAGTTCCTGGCACCTTCCAGCCTCCTGCATACCACAATATGAGCGAATCACAAATCACCATGGAAGGAAGCGTGGCCATTGGATAGAACCAGGTCCCAACCTGCTGGGTATGATGGGTGGGACAACAGGCATACAACTGAATTGACATGACAAGAGCTTGCTCATTGCCAGGTGCACCACAATTGCACACCAAAGTTTCAGCAAATCTGTTGAAAACGGAGCACAGAGTGGACAGGAACTGGTCCGAATGGTAGTCGAGTTTGCCACCCGAGACCAATGGTTGCACAGCATGAAGGTAAAGCTTGCTGAACTTGTTGGCCTGCTCCCTGCTGTACTTGGATATAAGGAGTTGCAGCACCCATTCAGGACAAACATGCAGGGCTTCAAAGTATTGCTGTGCCTCCTCGTATCCATCAGGCTTGATCTCTTTGTGCTCTAGAAGCCACTTCTCGGCTTCAACCAGCTGTTCTCCAGACAGGATGTTTGTGAGCTTTGAGATAGTCAGTGAGGGCGTCTGCAAGCAGCGCAAACAGTTGGCAGACACACTGTAATCAACAAATGAAGGGCCAGCCAAACATGGGCTGTCAGTGGGCCACTGGTCGGGCGAAGCATCTCAATAACAAGATGCTTGTCAGTGACCTCACCAAACGCCCATAGGGTTGGCTGGCAATCCAGGACTATCTCCATTCCTAGAGGGTTGTAGAAGAGGCATGAGTACCAGCTGCATCACCCAGCTGCTTGGCATACTTCTGGTCCTTTGGCCAGGGATCATCCACCTCACTGTTGTGCCCAGTCATCGCCATCTTCATGCCAATTTCCTGGCACTAGCACCTCTGAACTACATTCGCTGCTTGGGCTCGAGCAGTGCTGCTCGTCTCTGTTGCACGTCAACTCCTCGATTTCAGACTCGAATTTCATGGCCAGCCACCAAGCCTTCTCACCAAGCCCCATCCCCATTGTGGGCTGCTCATGTTCGTTGTGCATGAGGTATGTGAAGGCAGCCTTGCTTAACTCTCATGCTGTTAACGTCAGAGGCAAGTAGTGGATAGGAAGAGAGTGGCCAACTCACAGTCATAAACTACGCAACGCCAAGTGTGGCTCTGCATCATATCCACTAGCTGGCTCATCTCCTGCAAAATGTCTCCCATATGGCCCTCATTCTTCTCCAGCCTCGCCTGGATCCTGTCACAATGGTTCAAGATTTGCTCGTTCCCCAAAAGCATGGCACGGCTGCGATGATTGCCATTCAAGATCGTACACATTGGGTGGCCAGGCATTGCACAAATCGATTGAAGCTCCACCTTTCACTTGTGAGCATCCACCTTCTTCATCACCTCAAGGCACTTGTTGGACACCCCACCTCTATCCACCACTAGGATTACAGGTGCTTCATGATCCTTTTTGTTGCTGGGACGTCTGAAGATTTCATGCAAAATTTTGATGCAAGTGAGATTGATACCCCAGGGGTTGTGTCGCTTGTTGGGATTGGTTTCCAGGTCCACAATGCTGTGAACATCACCAGGGCCAATGAAGTGAATATAGGCACTCCCCAGACGCACTTTGTCAAGGTCTTTGCCACTTTTGGCATCCTGAATTGACATGGCCAAGACCTGGTTTCACACATCTCGCATGCTACACTCCCATGTAGAAATGATTGCAGCCATGTGCTGTCGATTGAGTAAGTCCATTTCAGAGGCTGGTTGCCAACGGCCAGCTCGCCTCAGTCATCAGTCCGTCCTCATCCTGTGCTGGACCGTCCAATCGAGGGTGTTTTTCGGGTTGACTGGCATCGATTGAGTCATGGGCTTCACGATTGCCTGAGGCCACCCCCAAGGAAGAGTCAGTGCCCTCAGTGGATGGGGTCGTGCTCGACAGGGAGGTGGTCACAGTCACCAAGGGCTGTAGAGGTGTAGATGGGCCTGATCAGCCATATAGGACAAGGGTTGCGACACATACCAATGTAGAAACGGCTGCCAGAGGGGCCATATGATTTTTTCAGCAGGCCATTTGGCATGTCAGCGAGCACTGGTGTGAGAAAACATGGTCATGGGTGGGGGACAAATGAAATGGATGGTGTCAGTGGAATTGAGTTGCATGGGTTGTTGGCAGCATCGCCGCCCAGCTAAACCTGGATTCCACAGTGGAGTGCTTAGGTGACTGAGTGCCTCTGCAAACTGCGAGATTGATGGGGTATCAGGGTTTAGGTCATGTCAGGAGAGGCCTCAGCTGGAGGCTGAAAATGACCCCCATGTAAATTGATGAATATGGGACACTGGCAGTGATTGTACAACATCAAGAAATTTGTGGCACTCAGCTCACCTGCTAGAGAGCCTGGGTCACCTCATCCTACATTTTGGTAATCCCCTCCCAAGGTTTGTCCAAAATGGCATCCCTCTGGTCCTTGGGGTATTCAGCGATTCTAGCATTATATATGGCCACCTTCACCCATTTGCAATACATGTCGTGTTTGAACCTGGGCTTTTCTATTGTACTGGTAATTTGGTTGAATTCGGCCACCTCATCAAGGGGTATTATAAGAGAAACTTTCATGGTTGGGGAGGGGGGACCTACATTGCCCTGCGCCATCGAATGCACCAGTGTCATGGATACTGATATGCTATCATATACAGGACTTTACAAGGTCTAAACTGCTCATAAGAATTGTCTGAAGTGCCCTTGTCCAATATGCTGCTTGTAATAAAGGTTTTGCCTATGATCTTGTGCTAATCCCTGTATTGTGAGTTCATAATGAATGCGAATTAGTAGAACTCATCCCTGGCCTTCATTTAAGCATTTGTGCAAGATTATCCACCATGTATTTGACAAGATACAGTACTCTCAGTTTCAGTACTGGTGGCTGAAAGAAACCCTGCCGACTTGTTTTGATTGTATCTCCATGCTCGTTTACTGTAGCACTTAGCTCTAACTTGCAATCGATAGCCAGAAAGCGATTCTACCAGATCGCTTTGGTCTTGCCACATTCCAAAATGCTGATGTAGGAGGATCTCTTGTAGCTCACTAACTGATGTCTCTTGATAAGCGCCATCAGTCAGCACTTTGATCTGCCTGAATCAGCTCGAACCATTAGATGTGGCTAGAACACCTCCTAATTGGTTCAGCTCTAGGAATGGCAAGCGATTGACTTGGAAGAGTCAGTGCATGACTCAGAATGTATATACTTAGATAGTTTTAATATAATTCAACCAATCAGGTTGAAAGGCAGCCACCAATCCTAGTCACTCATTCTTACTCATCCCCTAAGAATAGTAGAGTGGTGCTATTCTTAGCAGTACTCTCTGCAGGATTGGCTGTACCTTTTAGGCAAGCCACCTATGGTCTGTAGGGTATATAAGGAGACCTCTGAAGGCCCTCCAGACCACTGCTCTCTTACTAGCCTAGCTTGCCTTGGACTGTTTGGTTAGTTCTCTGATTCTTTTGTGTGATCCCTTGTCTGCCTCAAGATCATTTACTTAGCTTTAGTGCTTAAAGCTGTATCTACTCAGCACCTGTTAAGTGTGGGAATAATAGTACCTGCTTGATGTGTGGAAAGTCAGATATATTAGGTGCTCCACAAGTATAGTGACAAGAAAGACATTTCAGGTCACCCTAACCAGTAAACAGTTGGTTCAAGCAACTAGGGTCGAACTAGAAGAAGCTCTTCTATACCTTAAGAGAGATCCTGCACTCTGTTCGCTTGCTCCCACATCACCAAAACCAGCAAAGCTATATTGCTTTTGAAGACATGCCCCTCATTTGGAGAGCTGTTTAGTTTCCAGCTGCCAGAAAGTCACTGTATAGTAACTGATGTCTAAATAATGCTATATAATTTCTGATTGCTATTCAGTCACTCTATATTATCTATAATCTATATTGCAATGGGAATCTATACATTGTCTATATAGCTTGGGGTGGCTTTAGAGGTTTATGTAGACTTTCCTTTTTGGGATGAGGGAAAAACTGTCCATGAGCAGTTACCCACCTGGAAATATGGCTGTAGAGCCAAAAATTGGGTCAGTAGAGCAAGGTTTGACAGCTGATTAAGTGTGGTCAATGCAACCCAGGGAGCACCAAGAAAACTGCCAAGTCAACACTCTCCCATGGGTAGCACCATGAATTTTGATGAGATGAGCAGGATATATGACCCATCCATTAGATTGCAACTTAGAAATCACAAAAATGAATTATTTCAAATTATTGGACTTTCAAATTGGTGTACATTGAAGCAATTCTTCCTTGAAGATTTTATCAGGAATTTATATTGGCATGCATGGGCATGAAAATATTTCAGAACATAGCCAAACATGTAGGCTACTGGAGAATTATTTCTTTGACTCATATTGCATGTAGGGGAAGCAAATCATTTCTTAGTGTCATCAGGTGATGGTCATGGGTTGGAGGTGGCTAGTAAGGTCTGATGGTCTAGGGGTTATGGTACCACCCCAGGAATGCTGATGTAAGCAAGGTCCCCTGTTCAAACCCCTCCCTGGCCACATTTCCCAATGTGATCAATGTTTTTCAACTCACCAAGTTCTGGCAGATGGATGACTAAGCATACCATATTTGGCAAATGATTATGTAATGTTTCCATATTTGGAAAGTGATTCTGCTATTCAAGGCAAATCATGCCTACAGTCAATCTATGGCAGTCTATGGAGTGGTTTTATAGCTGCAATGTACAAATGTGAAACTACTTTGGTCTACCATAGGGAGTAAGTGCTCCTGATGGCTTATTGCTTCACTGCAACATGGTCCCTGATGTGCCACAAGAATTCTTGATTGTACACCCAGAAGTCCCCTGCACTGGCTCTGGTGGTCCAATTGGGCAGGAACAGTGTATCCATCAAGTCCTGGAATTTGCCCTTTACCTCCTGCAGCCCATTCAGGGGTTCAACCACTTTCGCCCAGTGAAACTGGCTCAGTCATTTAGATCACTCCCAGTCCACCTGCCTGCCCAAGGTTTTGCAATCTTCAGGGAATTGTGCCCATATGGCCCTTGGGAGATGCACACCAAGCAGCTTGTCTAAGACTCACTGAGAGTCTTCTGACCAGAGGTCCCTGCCACGTGTGGACCAGGCTGGGGTGGGAGGTGGGCTCATCATGGGATCGGGGGGCAGGACAATGCATAATGCTTTGCTCATCTTGATTCTGTTCCTACCAGGATGAATTACATTGACATGCTGGAGGATCCTGAAGTTTTCAGGCTCCAGCACATAGGACACCCATATTCCAGCTGCTTCCAGTGCTCAGGAACATAGACAAGGGAGACCATACTCCTTCACATTGTCAATCAAGGACAGCCTGTCTGCCATCTCCATGGGCACACTCATATCATCTGGGCACTTGACCAGCCCTTTAAGCCAGTAGGCAAGCACCAAAGCCAAGAGTGCAACCTCAGGAAAATGTCTGCTCAACGTGGGCAACTGATGTAGCCTGTTGATGACCACAGCCCAACCTTTGCTCAGGTTGATCTTGTGGCTGGCCATGGTCACCATCGGATGGCAAGTCTAACATGAAACATAGAATGGGTGGTCAATGTGAATTGCAGTCTGCGAACCTTGGAAGCTCACGATGGCTTCTGCATCCACCAATTGGTCCAAGATGTCTTGTAGGTTGACTAACATCAGCCTGTTTACTGTGCATGGGCTAAGCCTCCACTCCAAGTGAACGCCATATGACCCAGCATCCTGCGTGATCTCCTGGAACCCTTCCATCTCGAATTGAAGCTTGTCACAGTGCCCCAACCCCAGTGCCTTGTTGACAGTGAAGTTGGCACCCATGGTGCTTGTATGTCAAAGCCATGTGTTTGTGGTACACTTGGATTTTGATTGCGCCAGCCTCCGACCAGACGCGAGTGCCAGAGACTGCATGCAGCCCACTGATCATGTATGAATCACAGTACCTATATTGCTGAGGCTTCTGATAGCCAGGGCAGAGAAGCTCCTGGAGGGGGTTGTGTTGAATGAGCAAGGTGGCTCTCTTCAGCTCTTCAGGGGTGGATCCACAATGCAAGTTGACTGCGAACCTGACATCGACGGCAATGTTGTTCAGGTTCTGCTGATACTAGTCAATGAAACTGTTGGTTCAGAAGGCATAGTTCAATGGGTTTTGCTCCTCCCTCCTGTGTATATTCTGAGTCATGAACTTGAGGTTGTACCACAAAGGTGGAAGCAGTACCTCCTGTAACATGCAAACTGTGCCCACATGTCTACAATATGATGAATCAGCTCGAAGACCAGGTTTAGCAGTTGGGGCTTGATTCAATGTCCAATGAATGACTGCGCCCCACCCCCTTTGGTTGCTTGGTTTGTTGTGGCCCTGTAACTAGGCAGCAAGGCCTTGAGGGTCTTCTCCATGGCATGTCGCCACTGATCTGGCACAGTGTTGCAAATGATGCAGAGAGCTGTCAGGAAAAGGCAGTACCAATCCCGCATTTCGCATTCTGTCGGGAGGTTCCACCACATCCTGTCGTTCACCTTCTCCCTGCAGTCTGGAAGGAAGATGAGCAGGTGGAACTGATTGTTGGAGCCAAAGGACATGATGCAGATGTTGGGACCTGAAGACCAGATCATGTAAATGTGGTGCTGCCCATTGTGAGCCCTGGAACTTACAAGTATGGATCTCAATGGTCTTCCTGCCTACATTGACCTTCATGTCATTGCGATTTGTCAGAGAACAGGCCCTGCTTGGGTAAGGGTAATAGTTGCCAGCCTCCAAAAACTCTGGTGCATTCTGGGTGGTCAGCAACAGTGAATCGACATCTGTAGATGCCATAAGCCAGTCCTAGTGTGGAGGAAATGTGTCCTTCAACCAATCCAGCTTGATGCACTTGCCATCATGTTTCCCTGTAAGAAGAATTCTCTGCCCAGCCAAGGACTCAGGCCCACCCACCAAGTGGATCAAATGGCCAAACTTGTCAAGCAACAAGGTTTCTGGAACCTGCAGCCTTTGCTCAGGCATCGTGTCTGGCCAGGAGGGGTATCCACCCAGCGAGATGGCCTTCTCCAGCAGTTCAACAGACTGTCCAGAGGTTCCAACAAGCATGTCTTCCAGAAACACAGTGGCAGGCTGCAAGAGTTTGGTGAAGAAAGGACCGGAAGGACCAGGGCTGACCATGGCAGCCATGTAGGACCTCAGTCTTGGGAACATCTCAAAGGGTGACTGTTGGTGGTTGACTGCAAGCCTGAACCGGTGCTGGTAGAAGGCTTCAGGGTTGCAGTCTGTGACCAAGGCCCTCCCCCAGTCTGTGAGCCCAGGCCATGGAAAGGACAAGTCAACCTGTGGTGGTCGCAGCATGCTAGTCCTGCTTGTTGATGCTGGTCAGTAGAGTCAATACCAAGATCCTGATGTTTGAGCCCATGCCCAGCCACAGATTATGTCTCTCCCAAAGGTGGGGGATGGTTGCTTCGCTCATTTCCAGGTGGTCTTCCTCAAATTGTAGCATGAGGTCCTGAGCCAACAGCAGGTCAATGAAAAGTGTGTTCTGATTGGGGTCTGCCAGGAGAGAACTCAGCCACAAGTGAAATGTGATGCAGGCCATGCACTCAAGGCTAGGCTTGGATGTCCTGGGTTGCTGCCAAAAGGCCAGCCGAGCTGCAGGTCCATGTGCCCAGTGTGCAAGGAGTGTGGCAAGTGATTCCTCAACCAGGTGCCTGAACTCACCACTGTCAATCAGATGGTCTCTTGACACTTGAGGTTGCTCGGTAGTAACCTCTGCTGTTCACCCTGCCTTCCATCTTCTCAGGCTGGAGTCCTGCAGACCCAATTTTAGTTTTCATCCCAGCACATTGCAGGCTGAAAAATCCACACCATAGTGTCAGCGAGCCTGAAGTGGACAGGTCTGAAGGGGTATTCCCTCAGTAGGTGCTTGATGAAATGGCAGTACTGTTAACCTCATTGTGGTGCCAAGGGCTTAGGGAAACCTCAGACTCAATCTGTCGATCCCTTGACATACTTTGTTGACTGTCCCCAAGGGTCCAACCCAGAGACCTTGGCAACATCTTGACACCTGTGAACCCACCTTCCAGGAAACCTACTGCTCTTCTATGGTTGACTGATAACAATTGCTTACTGCATGGCTGATTCACCCAAATCATCATCTACCCATATCCATGAGGACTGCTCATCAGACATGTCTTCATTGTAAGGCAGGTCATGACAGTTTCTGTATGAGGCTGCTGGTCAGCAGGAACCGTGTGCCCAATCATAACCTTGCTCACCCATGGGGGTAAACACATTCTGGCACAAACCCCCCACCGTGCAACAGATCTTCAAGTTGGAGCTTCCCATCAAACAACTGATCCAAAAGGGCCCAGGTCTGGTTCTCCATCAAGGCCACTGGCCAGACTGGGTTGACTAGTGGACCTTGATGCAGTGCTTCCCAGTCAAATGGAAACTCATGAATGACCTGTCAGATCAGCTGGCAGAAGTGGTAATTCAGATCTCACTCTGGCAGACTAATGAGATGTTCCAGCCAATAACCCTTGAAGGCATTCATGGAGTGAATCGTATAGGTGGGTGAGAGTGTTGCAGGGATGAAGTACACCACAAATTTTGCATAGCGAGTGAGCTATCTCTGTTGGCTTCTTAGTTCCTGCAGCAATGCGATAAAGCCTTTGCTATAGCAGTGTACTCAAGGAGACAATAGATGTCTGAGATGAGATGGAGTAAATCACAGTAGGATTCGAACGGATGGAGTGTCTGGCTCTCCAGAGACCACTCTTATATACAAGTCAGAAGCATAGCCAAGGCACTACAGAGACAAACTGGTCTGAGTCACAACAAAGGTTCATGGCTGACTCATAACTGGGCAAGTCATCAGTGGAGTCACCATAGTGACTGAACGAGGGAGAGATGGGACTTATCCGTGTAGAGTAGTCATGGCAAATAGAAACGGAAACAGAAACACGAATGTCCCCTTGAAACTTCTTACAGAACATATACGCAGGAACCCCCAGCTTGTGGAGCGAGCCGTGAGCAGACCTGGTGGTTGCATCCCAACAATCTCTGGTTCACAGCACCACCTTCGAGTCATAAAGGGTGAGAACAATGTCCAGTACATTGTAGTGATGTCATGCAGGAAAAATTCCAGGAACCTGTCACCTGCACCAGGAACCTGTCACATAACCCATTCACCTGCACCTGCACCTGCACCTGCACACGGGAATCCAGGTTTCCTGCGGTTTGCTGCAAACTGCGGGAATACTGCAGGAGTGCCAGAATGCAGGGATGCCAGAGTTTCAGGAGGACAGGTATGCCAGAAC